>OMLM01001202.1:167924-201128 GCA_900302695.1 Helostoma temminkii
ATTGCAAGAAAATGAATCAAGACCAAACAGGGATTTATTTATCCCTATAAGAAGAATGAGAATAGCTAGAGCTGGCTTGTGTAATCTACCTGTAGCATTAGTATAACTTCCTGTGCAAAAGCCCTTCATAGCCTCATTAGCAATGCAATACTACCATCACACCACTCTCTCCGCACTCTCCGCCTTTCCTCCTCTGTCAGAGCCCAAAGCCTTAAATCACAGCACTAATCCATGTGAACAGTATTTTTAACTTGCGTTAGGACAGAAGAACAGCAATAGGATTAGAGATCAGTGAAGAGGCTGATTCCCTAACTCATGCAGTTGATCTTCTCGCACAATGAGAGACAAGCACAGTCGGCCTTTTTTATCTTTATTTCAACTAGAGCAGGTCATTATTTTGCTCAAATGGAGAGCATTTGGAATATTGTTTTTGACTGATTTGATTTGAATTTGTCACCAAACTTTTTTGTTGGATTGTTCTCTAAGGAGCTTCACAATGGAGACTATTAAACCCAAGATGAAAGTGCTGAAAAAGCGTCGCTCTAGTCTTTTTGCAACCATAAAACGGGAAATTAGCTTTGCACAAAGCATTGAAGAACAGGAAAGTGAATTCCCCTTTTCCCAGGACAGCTCTGTGAAAGCCTGGACTTCTATGGACAACCTTGATGCCCCTGATGAGAACAAAGGTGCAACAAAAAATCAGAGCAAAGACACACCAAACCCAAGACAAACAAACATCGTCAACCTCAATGTGGGTGGAAAAGTTTTTCACATCCCAAAACATCTGGTCCTCCGATACCCAAAAACCAGAATTGGTGTCCTTGCCCTCTGCGATGATCCGGTCAAGCGTCTGACACTCTGTGATGATTACAACGTTCACAACAACGAGTTCTTTTTTGACAGAGACCCCATGTTTTTCCACTACATATTCCACTTTTACTGCAGTAATGTCCTTTGGGTTATGGATAGTCTCTGTCCTGTCAACTTTGAGGAAGAGTTGTCATTCTGGGGACTTAAACTAAGGGATAGTCCAAGGTGTGCTGCAGATATTTAATTGTTACTATAAGTTGAGTAGCTTGACCTGTTGCTGTGTATTTTATGTAGTTCTCTTGATTGTGAATCTCTCCTTTTGCTCAGGTGCTGCCGTATTCTGTTTGAGGAGAAACTAGATGACATCAGAGACCAACTGAAGGTCAACCAGGAGCTGATTGATGAAATTAAGCCTCATCAGGATGAAGAAAGCTACGAGACCATGTTTCTTGGAGACTTTCGAAAGGCTCTCTGGGACCTGATGGAGAATCCCTACTCGTCACTGTCGGCCAAAGCCTTTGCTGTGTTTTCCAGTCTTTTTGTGCTTATCTCTATTGTTGCCATGACGATGAATACAGTGAAAGAACTCAGGCAGTACCAGTTTGCGGGAAAAACCTACATGGAGTGGATAGAGGTTGGTTCCATCCTTTTCTTCACCCTTGAGTACTTTTTGCGGTTAGTCACCACATCCAACATCAAAAGTTTTGTGAAGAGCGCCCTCAACTTTGTTGATGTGGTGGCAGTTACGCCCTACTTTATCCAGATACTTTTTGAGACTTTTATTATAGACGCAGAAGATGTCAGTGCACAGGAAGATTTGAAGACCATGACAAGGGTCAGTAAAGTCAGCAAGGTGCTCAAGGTGGTCAAGCTGATGCGCATCTTCCGTATCTTGAAGCTTGCTCGTCATTCCACAGGAATGAGAGCATTTGGTTTCACAATTCGCCAGTGCTCTGAGCAGGTATGGAGGAGTTTCATGTCACACACATCCAACAGAAAGAGTAAATACATATTGTTGATTTATTTTACTCTAGGGGCATACACACAACAGTTGGACACACACAAGATTCCATTACGAGCTGAAGTTAGTGGTGATAATCCATATTTTTGTTTTTAAAAGAAATCATGCAACTGTATACCTACATGGTCAGTTGTAGTGATAATAATCAAATTTTTTAGCTTTTTTCAATCAGTTGCTTTCCAGCCTATAATCTGTATGCTGTAACAATATTTCGTTGTGATTTGCATAATATTTGCACAGTAACAACATTTTGCCAACAAGTTCATTGCATCAACTGTATAAAGTAATTGCTTAATACTAGCCCTATATCAACATTATTTGTTTCCATTACTTTCAAGTGACTATAAAAAGTTAATGCAGGTTTGATGTTCACACTTGCAATTAGCTTTCTGAGAACCTAAATATACATATTGCCTTTGGAAAATATTTGCATTGTGGGATAAAAAGTTTATGACACACCAACAATGGACCTTCACTGTAACACCAGCTTTAGCCCATGTAGCTCCACTGTATATGCTCAGTTTACATTAAGATTCTCAATATTCAGTGCTAATGTTGACCTGAAAAATCATGACTCATTTTTTCACATGCAGGCTACATCGCTAGGTGACATTACAACTCATTTATTATGTATTTATTTGTGACAACAACAACCACAAGAGCATATGTACATTACCTGTGACAGAGTAATGGCAATCTAACTAATTATGCGTTACTAAAAAGTGATCTAATCTACCTACTAACAAGACAGTGTGCCACTGGGACAGATTGGGACATGGTGTCTGCTTTTGCTGAGCACTGACTTTCCTTTTCTGAATAAAATGGTGAGGGATAGTTCCACAAATCCATCATATTTCACAGTCTATGTGGTGCTGCCACCTGTGGTGAAATTCACACAGACAAAAACACATAAACAGGGCATGCTGCTGATATTTATCCACCTGTGGTCCTTTAGGTATGCTGCCTGTTTCTGTTCATTGCGATGGGCATCTTCACCTTCTCTGCTCTGATGCACTCTGTAGAGGTGGACCAACCTGGGACACCTTTCAGCAGCATACCAGACGCCTGGTGGTGGGCAGCGGTGAGTAGCATAAACATTAAACCTAGTTTAGCAAAGTTTTAGAATTTGGATTTGCTTTGTAAAGAGTTTAACCTAAATATGAACTAACATATTGTTTTTAATGCTATACTTGGTGACTAGCTTTTACACATTTCACACATATTCATATAATGTTGAATTGCTATTCAGGTTCATTTATTAATGGACAGAGGAAAGCTGCACAACATTTAGAGAGCTCAACTAGATCTTACAGCTGCTGAGTCTTCCGGATCAAGATTAAGTTGGCTATGAAACTTGCTAAGCTGTTCATCTTGACTGTGCTGAAGAGACCGAAGAGAAGCTCAGTATATGATGCGACTCCATCAAGCAGTGAACTGATGACGAGATTCTAATGAAAGGCTCATATTTACTGAATGAAGTAGCGGTGAAATCAAATTTAGATATAAAGCAGCAAAACATGCAGTTATATAAAACTTTTATTAGACATATGCAAGTATCAGATGTGTCAGTGTGGCCATGACATAATGTACTAGATAGGACTTATTTTCATGGTCTGTGCAGATGTGGTGAACTGGCTGGTGAGGGCCTCTATTGTAGGAGTGCTTCACTGTATGTTCACTCAATGTAATTAATAACATAAACTTTTTTGCATCCAGTTGTGTGCTAATCTAAGCTAATTTCTTCCTTGGTCTAACTCTACATGATCGTGTGATCATGTGGTATAAAACTTCTTGGCCAATGAATAGCAGGAGAGTGAATAAATATAATTACTAAAATGTCAAACCTTACTTACTTTAGTGGCTAAAGTAGGTACACTGAGTTTTCAAAAGCATTAAAAACCACACTGATTTTAAAACTGAATACACATCCTCACCACCACAGTTTTACAACTGAAAATGTCATTATACAGACATGGATTTGAATCATATTTTGCTAATTAGCTATTTGATCAAGTAAACATTTTGGAAAAATGTTTGGGTTCTGTTTCTCCACACAGATAAAGCTTATGGCAAATCTAAAGTTAAGCTAAATCTCGCTAAGGAGAATAAATTAACTTTGTCCACTAGTTGTGTTCAGTATAATAACTATATATTTTGTAACAATTTGAATAACTCATGCCCTCACTGTGCTTCTTTCACACTCATTTAAGGACATTTGGTATTTTCTGTTATCTGGTGGCAGCTGTGTGTCTAATCCTCTCTAATACAGTGCAAAGTCTGGTTTCTGGATAGACAGTGATTGAATTTGAGAGATGGAAACGTAGCAGTGAAATCCTGGAGATTTTTTTCATCCTGTTCATTCTCAACTTGCAACACACCAAGTGATCAGTGCAATGTACTTTTAAAAGCATAAAGTATTGGATCCTCACAAAACCATGGCTGAAAGATGTATTAGGACAGGGGAAGGCACAATTTTGATACAACATCTTTAATTGGGTAAAAAATAAGGGCCCAATATTTCTCCTTCTCACCATTAATTCTAAAAGCATCTAATCATCTAGTCAAAGACCTATGAGCAAGTCTTCTCAAGATCAGTAAGATTAGATCACATCTGGATGCGACTTGTTTATTAAACTTTACCCTCTTTTTCCTACAGGTGAGCATCTCTACTGTGGGCTATGGGGATGTTGTTCCTATTTCTTACCTCGGCCGCTGTGTGGCCTTCGGTTGCATCTCTTTTGGCATCATCCTCAATGGCATGCCCATTTCCATTCTGTTCAACAAGTTTTCCGACTACTATGCTAAACTGAAGGAACAGGAATACACATTTTCAAACACTGAGCGCACCTTTCAGCTGAAGAAACGTCTGAGGCGCAAGTTTGACAGTTGCTTTGAACCTCAGCCAGAGGACTCTGATGACGAGATACACTATCGACCCAGCGGAAGACAAGCTATCCACCTGAGCGAGGATTGAGAAAAGCTGCCTACTTGCGACCTTGTTAACCTTAAAAGGCCTTATCGTCTATGGCTCCAGAAAGTGTAAGACCTCATTTACCTCCATCTCTGAGCCTACATCATGTCAGACATAACATTTAAGGGATGAAATGGAAGCAGCAATAAACTGAGATAAGCTTTGCTGTCTGCATGCTATGACAATTCCTCTGTCAAATCGACAAGATGCTCTCACTGCACAGCTTGTTATTGGTTTCCAAGCAGCTGCAACTAATTTTGACCTGAAAGACACGCTGGACCCAAGGAGGAGTAGAAGTAACATTATTAATGATGCAGTGTTACAATGATCACTTGTGAACTATCTTTATTGGAAGTGCTATTAAGGAACTATTCTGGACAACTACATGGTCAGTTATGTTTTAATTTAGGTTATTGATACCCTGCACAACAGACAGTACACCTTTTAATTTTTAATCTTCTCTAAAACTTTTGGCCGCTGGCCTGTCAAACATCATGATGGATTATATTCTTCCGAGAAAATACAAATGCACAAGCAATGAAAATATGTCTGATTTCCAGTTTATGTATAGCAATTAGAGCCAAGCTCACTTTGTGCCAAGTGACAATCTTATCAAAAGCACAATCTTCTTTCTGTCCAGTCATTCATCATGCTCTTGACTCTACCTAAATGAGAGACAAGCCACAGCAGTGTGCATGGCGATAGCAAGCAAAAGCATGAGTGTAATTTTGTTGTCAAGGATTACCGGGATTTGTGCTTGCACCTCCTGCCCGGTCAGACAAGGGCATAGGTTAATCATGTACAATGCTATTTTAATGCTTGGAGAATGTGATCAGGTGCAGTGAATCAGGTTCTATTTAAGTGCTTAAAGGCTAATTTCTTAAATGATAGCAGGTCAATTTGTTAACGATACAAGTAACTCCAGGAAATTTGAGATTGCACGAGGTTGATGGTCACTCAGCTGATCAAAGTTTGGCTCAGTCTCTGCAGCTCAGTCTCAGCTGCATGTTGTAGTGTCAAGCACCACCCAAACACAAACCGTCCTCACGCTATGCTGCTGGGTGCACTTAGCTCTTTGACTAAGATCATTACACCACTTCCTTGTCCGGGATGACAGAGCTTCAAAGTTAGAGTTACAGTAAACAGTGTATTATCTTGTCCCAATTATATTTATGTGCTGTAAATATACATAGACTACTCTGTCAGCCATATGGATTTACATCTGCTAAAAACTGTTCTGTACAGAGCACTGATTTTAAAACTAATGAAAATGGGTCCAATTTCTGTTAGAATGTTTTCTGACACAACTTTAGCCTGTACATTTCAAAGGTTTTGGCTTGGAAATCACTGTGTGAAATCTTGTAACTTATGTGTGTAACTTTATGAATGTGATAAAAATTGGATTTGTACAGAAGTGCAAACAAACAATGACAACAGTTTACTCTGTTCTGTGTTTCACTGTAAAGACATTTATAGTTATTTTATTGCATTCCTGTAAAAACAAGTCTTGCTCTGTGCAGATACTATAAAATGCTGCATTATTTATATGTCTTGTCCAGAAAACTAAACAAAATAACAAAACATACAAAAGCAGGACAGGCTGGAGACCATGTAAAACACATATCTAATTATATATTGAAATATATACAATATGTAATGTCCCAGAAGTGGAATAAAGAGATTCCTTACTCTATTACATACATCTCTTCTTGATAGAACAGCAACTGAATCAAAACCATTATCATAATCATCAATTTTCCATTTAAATAGAATAACCCTAGAGAAACCCGAAGTCTATGTCTCCTAACAGACACTTGTCTCATTTGTCTGAGAGACCATGCTCTCCGCCTAATAGTATTACAGGATAAGGTAACGGGAGAGATGCCAGTGGTTTAATAGTGTCCGCATCAATTAAAACTCAAGAGTACCGAGAGGTTCTGGCTGTCTTATGTTATTCAGCCAGGACTGAATTGACAAGAATAGATGTACTGTAGTCATAGTGGACACCAGGGAAAGGTCAGTGAGACAGATGAATACAGACAGGCAGACAAGTACACATGTAAAGTGTTAGGGAACCCCTGTAATATATGCATATCATATTTCCAAAAAATCATAGATACCAAATGTACCAAATGCACTATATATTAACATCCATCTTCTATACCGCTTAGTCCCCGTAGGGGTCACGGGTGTGCTGGAGCCTATCCCAGCTGTCATGGGGCGAGAGGCAGGGTACACCCTGGACAGGTAGCCAGTCTATCGCAGGGCCACATATAGACAAACAACCATTCACACTCTCAGTCACACCTACGGGCAATTTAGAGTCCCCAGTTAACCTGACTGCATGTCTTTGGATTGGAGGAAGCCGGAGTGCCCGGAGAGAACCCACGCAAACACAGGGAGAACATGCAAACTCCACACAGAAAGACCCTGGCCGACCCAGGGAATTCTTGCTGTGAGGCGACAGTGCTTACCACTGCACCACCGTGCTGCCCATATATTAAAATATGCTGAGTAATTTTAAGTAAGAAGCAATCAAGTGGTTTTCATCATTTTGGAAACACAAATTTAGCTTTTTTTTTGGAGTCAAATCTAAGTCCAATATTCACTCATATATTTGTTTGGTCTCCACTAATTTACATAACATAATCAGAGACAAGCTCTCCCCTGTGCAGCGCATTACATTGTCATCAAAAGCCCAACTTTTTCCCTGTCCAGTCACTCAGCATGACTGTACCTAAATGGGAGACAGCCACAGCAGGCGGTGTGTCAGTAGGGAGCAAAAGCATGATATTTTTGTAGTCACGGATTACCAGGATTTGTGCTCTTTTCTGTTAAATGTCTCACTATATTCTCCAGCTAGTCAGTAACTTTGTCTACTGTTTCACACTGGCCAATGGCCAGAGCCATTTAATCTATTGTTTATATACACACATTGTTTCATGCAGGTTTAATATTTGGCTTTACATTGTTACAAAGGCACTGACATCTACAACTGATGTCGTGTGTTAATCAAAACATCATTTGGGAGAATAAAAAAACCCAAAACAGAATGACATTTTAGAAAGGAAATCAACAATACGAAAACAATTTCTCTAGTGTCAGTGTTAATAGTGACACTTGACAAGTTATCAGGTTATTTGACTTGCACTTGACTTGTAACAAAGATATTTTTGAGCATCAGTTAGCAATAATTAACTAGTCATTGCCTTCCAGTGATGTCGTCAGCTGTCAAAATACAGAGCATAGCCAGAAGTACATTTAAGACATTAAGTGCCACCTTTGATGTTTTCACTGGAAAATATGGAAACAGGCATCTCTGGCATGATTACGCAGCTACAATATGACCTGGGGTGAGCATGTGTGTGAATAACTGCGTTAATATCCTTGAAATGTTTTTGCTAGTCACACGCTCTTCCAATTAGCTGCCATCCCTCAAGATGTGTCAAGATAATGTGTTAAAGCAACTGACATTCAAGGAAAAAGGGTCATTCTAATGTGAAATATGAAATATATGACATGCAACATATGTAAAAAAAATAAGAAGAATTAAATTAGAAGTTTAGGTACAAACAACTGAAGAACCATAAACACATAAAGACCTATAAACACATGGCACACTAGCATCTAAACTACTGAAATCCACCTTGGTTTTATGTTTTACTGCTGTGTGTCCCAGTTAAAGTCTAATAGTTCAAAATAATTCACAAAATGTTTCTCTTAAACTTAAAATGTTTTTAAAACTGAGCTGTAGATTACTATTAGAGCAAGTTTTTATCTCAATGAGAGTTTCAGCCTTGATGAGACTTTGCATCACTGTCATTTAAGCCACAGATCAGAACATACTTTTCCCTCGTCAAGGTTAAATACAACTTTTGAAAAGTATTTGTGGCCTCAGCGTTTTTGAAACTGCTGCTATGGGTGACACACATTGACTATATAAACCCCATCTGGTTCACCTAATAAACCATCAAGCATCCTTGTTACTCTCCACATGCCCAAGTTCAACTCTCATCTATCCATCCATTCTGACATCCACTGACCAACTGAGGAGCAATAATACACAAAACAATGTCTCCTGCTAAGTGTTTTGTGTATCTGATGATGGTGCTTTTGGCTGGAGCGTGTGTGGTCCATGCAGAGAAGAGGATTAAGATGTGTGGGAGAGAGCTGATACGTCTGGCAGTGTCATCATGTGGGAACGCACGGCTAAGGAGAAGCATCACAGACATACAGATGGGCCAACACCAATACATTCATCACTGTAAGTACTTTATTTTATTTTATTAAACAGCCACTGCTTAGTATCTGCTTAATATTTAAACATTCATAACTTAATTTACTTTTCTCTTAGTTTGTGGAGAGTTTTGTGACCATCTAATTCTACAGTCCAGCAAGATCCACTTTGTTATGAAGTATTGCTCACTTGTTGTAATGATTTTATCCATCAAATACTGTATTCTGTAAGCTCTGTGTTACAGTTTTAAACATTCTAGTTTCGTTAACAGTTCTCAAGAAGTTTTTATAAAGCTTCATGTATGTTTTTTTTTTTTGGCAACATACTCATACACTGAGTCACTCCAAAACCCTTTTTTCTTTTGGAGTCTCACATGAATTTTCCAAGTGAAACTGTGAAATCTTTCTAAATTTATCATGTCTTTCTTTCTCATCTGCGCAGGGGATCTGGATGCCTCCACAGAGGGGCGCCAGGCTACAGAGATGGTCCACACCCCTGCAGAGTCTGACGAGAAGAAGGATGTGTTCTCCCTGGCTCCTCACTGGTACCCCCTGTCCTCTCGGATCAGACGAGCTGCTGGAAAAATATCTGATATTTGTTGCGAGAAAGGATGCAGCATGAAAGAGTTGATCCAGTTCTGCTAGATGTAGCTCCCTACTTGTCACACGATGCAACAACAACAACAAAAGTTAAAAAAAGTTTAAAGGAATCTTTATCAAGTTGCCTAATGCTTGAGAAATGAAATAAAATACTGTATTTGCAATGATGTACTGTAGCACTCGGCAAACTGCATCAGCAGTTTTGCTTGATATTATAAATTATTTATGATGTCAAACTACAATAAAAAGATAAAATCAAAGATAAAATCAGATGGCATGGAATTTTATAGAATAAAGAAATGATTATCAATTATGCATAATCATAAGATTCCCATGTAATATAATTTATTGTGTCTGCATAGATTGTAGGAAAAATGCTTAGAATACTTGCTACGTGTAACCTACATACCTATTTTCAAACTAGAATGTAATAAACTTTTGATGATAAATTAAGATCTAATTTCTCTGTGTTTTTGTGATGTTTTTTAAACTTTCCAAGTCACAATATTGCCAGAAAGTAACATCAGGAGGATGCTCTAGTGATTTAACATTGTACTTGCACACAGTTGAGAAACCAAAAAAAGAAAAATATAAACAGAACAAAGGCTGAGATAGTGTTTTTCAAGCTAAAAACAACAACATCAATCAATCAATCAATCAATCAATCAATCAATCAATCAATCAATCAATCAATCAATCAATCAATCAATCAATCAGATAATTTTTTCAGACTTGACTGAGCCACAATTATAAAAGAGTTTCAAAGGGGTCTGGTAAACTAAACTTCTGAACTAAATTCACTTTTTAAAGTAAAATTTTAATAAACTTGTTGGAGATGAGGCTTGAGTCTGGCTGGCAGCATAGTTATGTTAAAGAAACCAATGTAGAACAAACCTGAGTGGATCTTGCAAGATTTGAAGATATAATGTAACAAGTAATACTAACAGTTTAATAAATAGTATTCATTTCTAGTAACTGTAAATGTAAACAACATTTAACAACTATTAAATGTCAGACTTCGATTGATTGATTGATTGATTGATTTGATTGACTTTGATCAGTCACAGCTATATTATCTTATCTGCACAAATCAGCCAGCAAACTGTTAATTTGCACAACAAACAGCCTAAAAATCTAAATTTCATAACACTGCATTGGTTGTTGGTGTTATTTTGGTTAATTAAACATGTGGAAAAACAAAAGAAAACTTGAAATTGTTAAATTATGTCTGTAAGCATAGTCACGTGGTGGTACATAAATGTGCGTAAGCTATCAAACACACACTTGAGTTATTGTATGTAAAAGTGCAAGTGCAGCTGAGTGCAGAAATCTGGTTTTCTTTCTGATAGTGCTAAATCGGATTGAGGCTGAGCCACAGTAACAGAAATAAACCCAGACCAGTTCCTCACAGTGATGAGGAATTCTCTCAGCGCATAATCAAATGTGGGGCTGATTATCTGCGGCTGTATACTACAGCCTTCACTAAATGACTGCTAATAGCAAATGAAATCAGCCTATTACTGATTGGTTAATTGGTTTTATTTGGGCATGGATGGATTGTGTTGTGAATGCAATTAGTTTTTGTGTAATTTACTTCATACATTATCAGACAAAACACCCTAAGATGAATGTTATGCATATATGATGCACATGAAGTGTTTAAATGCAGGTATTTAGAAAATACCACACTACATTTAGCTGTCAGTCGTTTTATTCATTCTACAGATATCATCTTTACAGACAGATGATTATGATAATTCTTACTATGATGAAACAGTTAAACTGAATTTTAAATAAAAATAACAAAGCACAATTTCACAGATATGTTGTTTTTTAAAATTCCCTAAAGTACCGAGGAAAAAATATGAAATGTGCTAAGGAAGCCATGTGTTGACTCCATACACAATTAATTATTGCTAAAGCCTATGCTAAATCTGTTGGCTTGCATTAGATTAGTCCCATTAAAAGTACGATGACTTAGCTACAAGCAGTTTATGTTTCCAATGGGTCAGTAGACGTATAGAAAACTGTCATTATATAAAAACATGATGATTCTCAGGCACACCTATAAAAATTATAATACCTTCAAAAGAGTGTAAATCACAGTGAATCTAAAATGATGGGGCAGGTGTCAGGCCAAACTGCCCCTTTAATCCAGCACAATCCAGCGTCACAGCCTAAAAACAGACAAAATACGAATAAATATTTTACTTCAAATAAATAAGAAGCAAACATTTTCTCTAAATTCCATACTTGTATAACTACGGTAGTGCAAAAAATAATTGGATTAAAGATTAAAGGCAAATACATTTTAAAATACAGCAAAACAGCAGTAAATAATCTGACTGAAGCTTTACGCAGTGTCACTTGTTAACCAGCAGAGAGAGACAGATATCTGATTTTAAATGATAAACCGTGAACAGATTTCCACTCACAGTTGACACTGGTGAGGAACTGGTTCATTCTGCCAACTAGAGGAAGTAACTTCTGTAATTCAGTATTGCTGTATCGGTTGCATTTCTGCCACTTTTCCCCTCCTGCTGTGATGAGCACTCTCTCAAATCTAATTTCCGTAAAATGCTCAATCACCTCAAGTGATCCTTTATCTCCTTGTGACAAGAGGTAAAATCTGATCAGAGGACACTTCTAGGTCTCAGCCCATCATTATTCAGTGCCAAGATGAGCTGACAAACACCTGGCTGCATGGGGCGTCTTTGATGGGCTCCTCCTCGTGCCTGTTTTGTCAACCGAAAAGCTGCTAAACTGAATAATGAAAATGAAATCACAGCTTCTGTCTCTCTTCCTGTTTCTTTGTGTCTAGTTTCAGCGAGAAGGAAAAGCAGCAGGAGAGAATAGCACCATCAGTGAGTGCCAGCAGAGCAGCTACACAGCTCACAAACACGCATGAACAGCGATACATACACACACACGATCAGATGATCAGACACACATCCAGGCAAGGCAGGACTATGTGTCTGTGTGTGGTGAACTGGTGGGTGTCAATTTGCATGTAAATGAAATGGCTCTCAGTGTTCTTGTTTCCAACAGTAAACGCATCAAGGCTACAGATACTTCATGTGGACTATGTGTGTATGGTTCATATTTTCATGTGTAAACTCAGCATGTATTAAAATATACTGTACTATGTAAATGTGCTCCACATAATGTTCTGTGTGTGGGTGTACAAGACTGGGAAACCCTTGTGATGACTTTTTTTTATTCCAAAACATTTTTGTTTGTGTTGTGTGTATCTTATTTTATAACCAGTGAACACATGTGGGAGCTGGAACAGGAGTCAGGATGATGACTGACATGTCTCTTTTTCTGTGTCCAGTATTGTTAGCGCTGCAGGCGTGCTTCTGTATAACATAGTGTCAGATGTTGTGTCAAAGAAATCCTTAGTAACAGGGTATGAATCTTCATCAACTTTGAAGATATGATGAAAATTTAAAAAAATGAAGCAACGATGTGCAATTACATCAAATGATTTTTCAGGATTTGAAATGAAAATCTATTTTTAGTGTGTTTAATTTTAGGGTGGCCATACAGAGCCCACTGTTGTGGTTTCCATTAACTATTTGAAGATTCTGTCAAGTGTGTCTTTATGTTGACTCTCATGTTTGTTATAGGTAAATGACTGTAGTGTGGGTCATGTGAAGGTCAATAAATTAGGATAATCTAACACACTATACAATTAATTTTATCAACCTTTAATAGTAGCAGCAGAGATGGGATGACACATCTCAGCTGGTTAGTTTTTCTGGTACTTCTGTACATTTGTCTGAGCGCACAGACCTGGGTGGTTTCAACCTTAAGGCTAATGTGAACAGTAAAAATTGGACACTAGTGATTATGATAACTCTGATATGACATCAGAGCAGTACAAGTGAATCTGTCATTGGTATTAATAAATGGAAATGTTAACCTTATCAACATACAAATGGATAAAAACACATTACATTACAAGGGAAATACAAGGGACATACAAACAATTTGTATATATGTTTTTTATGTTAAGTTACAACCTCTGGTTTATTGATGATTAATAAATAATTTATGGACACTTTCAAGATCAGTGACAACCTGTAAACAAGAACAAGGTTTAGATTACAAGGTAAGGGTCAGGGAAGAAAGACCTCTACAATTAACTTTTTGACCAGTTGCCTCCGGGAAAAAGCTCCATGTTAGAACTGGTCTTTACTTAGATATATGCCAAATATAGATTTGGAATTAAGAAACATCTGGTATCTGGTACCTTCAGTGATTGCGTGTGATTACATCTGTTAGTGTATATTTGGATTTAATAAACCATTAAACATGCATGGTCCTGATTCTTAACCTGAAAGCTCTTGAAAACAACAAAAAAACATCTAATTTGCAATTGCAATTTGTTCATTTAAGACCTAATTGCTTAGTTTGTGTGTAGTGAACTAGCTGCACTACCATCATGCCATATTTTGTGCAACTTGGTATCTTTCCATATGCACCATCCACAACCTCCTACTGTGAAGTGACGGGTCTGTCCACGTCTGATCTGACAACATTTAGACAGACTGACCCAACAGTGACAGCTTCAGGAACAGGAACATTGTCTGATCAGATGCTGCTCCCAGGGGATGAGGAACAGGAACGCAGAGCTACCAAAGGAGCTTTGTTGTTGTCTCTCAGTGTTCTGATCTCCTCTTATCTCCCTAGCTGCATGTGTGGGATTTGTATTTTACTATTCTTTTCCCTTCAAGACCATCTGTACTAATACTTTTTCTTACTTAAAATTTGGGTGTCAGCTCTCAAAAATCTTCTGTCGTAAGTTGTAGTTGGTTTCCTCGGTTGACTTGTTCTGTGTATGTTGCTCAGTACACCAGTGGTTTATTTCTCTTTCAGGACATTCCAAATTGTTGTAGTAGTTGTTCTCAATATTTCTGCGATACCTCTTTCTCAGATTTACACTGGCTTGTTTTTCTCCCATAGAGAGCATTCCGGTGTTCATGTTGATTTATCCTTTATAACAACAAATGTAGTTTTTACAGGCAAAACCCAAGGCCAAAAGAGAAGCCATTTAAAGCTATTTATTGTTTGAACAATCAATCTCACAGGACATGAGAGGATATACTGTGTACTAGCAGTTTTCTTATCCTTATACAGCTGAAATATTCCCAGCTTTCCATTACTAGTGGCCTCTGAACCAAAGCCAATTACTACCTCAACTTCATTAATTAGTTTTCTGCCCTATATGGGCCTCCATATGCATGTCATTATATCCATATCCACTTAGTCTACACATGCAGCAAACATACATCACACACACACACACACACACACACACACACACACACACACACACACACACACACACACACACACACTTTAACCACCACTTTGTCACAACCTTGGGGCCACTGGGAGGTGGTGAAGCTGAACTAATAGAGCTGAGCTGGTAGAGGGCAGTGTGGCAGCAGCCACTAAACTGACTGCAGGCAGGTTTTCTGCAGCTGCAGAGCTGAATGCCACAACGCTCCACAAGCAACGTGATGCTCTGTGCTGCTGCTTACAGCCAAGTGTGATGGCAGTGTTGAATAAGTGAGAATCTAATAAGTGTGTTTTGCCATCTTGGTCAGTCTGATTAACTGTTACATTATCATTAGTTGTTGTTATATGTATCATTGAAACTTTGAAGTGAAATAAAACATTCTGGGTTGATGGCAGCGTTCTGACTTGTGCCGCTCCTGGTGTTGTACTTGTTACAAATTGGTCTAACTCAGGCATGTCCTGATTGTGATAGACTGGTGACCTGTCCAGGATGTACTGCGCCTCTCTCCCCATGACAGCGCAGATTGGCTTGGCATTCCTGTGACCCTTAAGATGAAAAGTGTTTAGGTTAATGGATGGATGGATGGATGGATGGATGGATGGGTAGGCATGGCATAATTGTTTGTGTAATTGAAAGAAACCTTTATACAGCATTTTCATAAGTTGTGCAAGATTACACATTTCAGTACTTTCTTGCAATCTTTTTTGTCAGTCTACTACTAATTTCTCTTAAGTAACCACCAAAATCATTCAGTTTTGTCTCTGTATACTTTGCATTTAATCTCACTCTACCGTAGTTTTTTTGGACAGAAGGTGACGATGTGCATAGCTTTTGTTTTCACACACATTAGCAGGTGACTTAATTTCTTCATTGCTCCAGAGCACCGGGTATGAGATGCCATAATGTTACTTTACCTGGCAGCATCCAGTGTGGTGACTACATGTCAGTCCATGCAGCTTACTCTGATTTTAGAATCAAGACTTAGTTGTCATATGTAGGTGACCATGTATGTGTCTGTTATTGTGTGAGAGCCTCCATCGGCTGCAGTGGACAGTTCGACTAGTCACACATGTCGTACAGAAAATAAGACTCCGGTGTAATGAAAAAGAGGGAATTGATAAAAATGGAAAGTGTGTGTGTGTGTGTGTGTGTGTGTGTGTGTGTGTGTGTGTGTGTGTGTGTGTTTGTGTGTGTGTGTGTTTGTGTGTCTTCACTATCTGCATGTGTGAATGACTGAGTGAGAAGGAAAAGGGAAAGAGCAGGAAAATGAGACAAGGGGGCAGACAGTCAGAGACAGCAGTGGGCAGGCCCAGAAAAACGATTACTCCAGCTGCTCTTTCACAGCTGCTCCCAATTGATCCATTGCACCTCTTTCTCTCTGTCCATCACTCCCTCCATCTAACCCCTCCATACACTTGTGTGACTGGGCTGTTGGTAGCTGAAGTAATGTTGACAAAATACTCCTAAATCAGAGTACTAAGCCGGTGTTGCACATAGTTTCAGTGATGTACAATGTGAAGTCATTGCTATGAAGATGCAGTAGAAAATTATCACTGATGCAATGAGTTAAATAATATGCTGGAGCTACCATCGCCTTGTTGGCCATGTTTTGTTACATGTATTAACATTTATTTGGTAAATTTGACATTCTATAGTATCCTCGCTTTATTGACCAATACAATCAACCATTCATAGTCATGTATCTGGTGTGTATATGGAAGCGCACACAGCACACCGCTGCAGCTGTCTATTCAGTACTCTTCACTTAATCAGCCCTATGCTGCTTGTGTAAGCACCCAGTGCTGAGTCCCATCACAGAGTGTGATGAAGAGAAAACAAGAGAAGGTGGGCTTTCCTGTGCTCTTTCCTGTGAGAACTGTGTGTGTGCGTGTGTGTTTGTGTGTGTGTGTGTGCGTGTGTGTGTTACACTAAAGCCAAGACACTAGAACAATCGCAGTTACACTATCTTAGTATAGTAAGGCAGCTTTTGAAGAAATTGAAATGCTGCTGCTCTTCACTTGCTCTGAATGGACACATTAATGAATACAGAGGGATAATGGTTCAGGGTTTGGCCCCCTCTGTGGTAAATGTGCCTCTGAAGCCTGAGCCACACAGGTGCAGAAGAAGAGGATGGCTTATTTTTCTGCTCTACAAAACATGCAGCTCTAATAGCTACTCTTTAGTCTTTTATTTAGCCTTCGGGCATTTTATTTCATAACAAAACAGTTACATTTAAATAGACGGCACTGGAATTGGTGGAGGGCAAGCAGTGAATAGTGTTTGTTGTGTCCACTTTTATTGGTGACAAATGGAAACACAGAGACAAAGCACTGTTGGAGTCTGTTCACGTTAAACAGAGAAAGGTAAGGTCGACACTGTGAAGAGAACTGGTTAAGGTTCGTAAATGTTAAACTTTATGCAAACTCTAATTTTATTTAACTCTCCAAGCATTTGCAATGATCACTGGAATTCCTACGAATATGAATTTAGCATTAGCCATAAATGCTTGTATGGCTACTAGCATTGTGAACAAAGTAAAATGAATATATTTTCAGCAAGACAGTCTCAGCGATCTTTACAGAATCCGTGTTCAATTGAAATGTCAGAACTTGCTATTACAGCCACAACGCTCCTTTAGGGAACTCCAGGCCATGCAATCAGGCCAATGCCTTTGGGGCCCTGAGGGCAAAAGTAACAGAACAGGAAATTCTTTCTTATTTATTATCTCTGTATAATTAACTGAAATGAGATGTATATAAGGCAGATTTCTGCATTTATTGCAGATTAAATTCAAAGCCACAGAATAATTTTAAAAAAGTGTTTTTGTATTTACAATAACTATTGCATCCTATTGCACTAAGAACATAGTTTATAAAGGCTGAGATGATCATCTTTGCCATGTTATGTTAGCTTCATTTCACATTGTTAGCCATGCTGGTGGCATTTTGTTCATGGTAGAGGATGAATCATCCTAGGATGAATTTTTAATTTCCTTTCTTTTGGCTTATACCATGTTCAAGGTTGCTAGAGTGGAGCATGGTCTACACATCAATTTGTTAAAGGGTTTTTTTTGCAGATACCGTTCCTGATGCAACCTGACGCTTCCAATTTTGCACCAAGCTTAAGAACATAAAGTCAGTGGGACTGGGGGTGGCAGTGGTGCAATTAGTAGAGTGGTCGTATCTGGGGGGCCAATTGCTTTGTCTAAGGACGCAAACTGCTGACCCTAGGGTAAATGAGTGACCACTCATTTAACCACTGGTGTCACTGCTGCCCCCAATTCTACTGTCTTTGGTGATTTGATCTCCACAACCACTGGATGGATTACTAAGAAAGTAGACACAGACATTCATGTTACAACATGTATGTGCAATGAACAATAAATCAATGTGGTCTCAAAGTCCTCTTTTAACTGTATTATGTATTACAGAGCATGTTTTACAGATTTTAATAGAATTAAGGTAAAAATGTCCAGCAGCATCATTGCAGAATGAGTAGCGAATATTGACCTACGTTCTTTTTCACATTGCGTACTTCTGTTCTGTTATCGGACCAGATTATGTGTTAATGCAGAACCACCTGCAGCTCAGTCGACACCATGTGGCATGTGTCCGCTTGTGTATTTGCAACTTTCACCACCTACAACCACCCTTAAGCATGATAGAAACAACCCCCTCAGCCCCGGCCCCCCACCTCTTACTCATTTTTAATCTCCTTTGCCCTTCCTACTTCCTCTCCTTTCCACCTGCCCCCTCATCCCTCTGCGTAGGTGGGTGCTCTCCTCTTTCCCTCTCTATCCTTCTCTCTTCCTCTCTTTTGCTCCAGCTGCCCTGCCATGCATAATTAAGTTTCTAGTGGAAGTGCAACCTCCATTCCTCTTTCTCTGTTGTCTCTTCCTCCATTTCGATCTACGTCACTCTGTCTTCCCCTTATGCTCTCTTAAGAATAAGACAGGTGAGACTAGACAGACTTTTTCCTTTTCTTTCTCTCCCCTCCTTCCTTCCCTTGTACCCCTCTCCCCTCTGGCCTGCACCAGGGCTGAATGCCAGGCTTGTCTTGTTAAGTGATCATGTAAAAATGCTAAATCACACCACTGTCACAGCGTCCCTCCCCGCCTCATTCTGTGGAGGGTTTCTAGTTTCACTTAGCGCCGTCATCCTATCCAGTGACGCTCATCAATAAACAATGCAGGAGCTCCGTCAGCCAGTGTATTTGTCTTCCAGTGTTAGACAAGGTGATGCTTCAAACCTGACCAGTACAATGTTAAAGTGCATATTAATGAGACTGAAGTATCAGTGTCTTTCTTTTTTCAGTTTCATGTCTTTTTTTATTATTAATTTGGCAGTTTAAAACATTGGGCAGTTCTTTTACGTGGACTAGTCTTAATCCAGTCTGATTTAAAACAGGAACTAGGGATTGTAATAAAAAATTCATGAAAAAATATTTCAACGTAATTTTGCACCAAATGTCTTGCACTATGCCATTTAACCCGGATAGTGCTGATCAGTAATTTTTCAGTACCATATGTGCATGGTAAAGATTACAGTGTATTTACATTACAGTTATTAATCCAGCGGTGGGTTGTGTTGTTAGTTTAGTGCTTTTTCTTGACTGGTTAACTGCCCCCTTCCAAAATAGGGAAATCACACTTCAGGCAGTTTCACTGTATAGACAGGATGTATAAGGTGCTGCAAGATTTACCAGAGCTAATGTTAAGCTAGCTGTTGATGTTCACTAAATGCCTCTAGATTGTACTGCTTGTTAACCCACAATCTCTCATTTTCCTATTCTACCCTATGCTGTATCTTACATGCAGACGCTGTGGCTGTGGACTCCTTGAGTTGAGTAGAGTTCAAGCTACTGTACATTAGCAACTTAAGCTCAAAATGAATCCGCTTTGCTCTGCAGGACCCTCGCTTTCTCGGTTCTCTGCAATGTGCTATGCTCAGCAGGCTCTGCCCAGTGCTTCAGGTACTTGTCATCTGATTGCTGAGCCACTTTGGAAGTCACTATTTCAGCAGGACAATGCCGGGCCTCATTCTGTATGGTCTACAACAGTGTGGCTTCTTAGACACAGAGTGTGTGTGCTTGATTGGATCCCTGCTGTCCAGACCTGCGTCTACTGAAAATGTATAGCACATTATGAATAGGAGAATCTGACTACAGCATCCACGGAGTGTCGAGTAGCTGCTATGTTGTATCCAGCAAGAATAAGCTAATATGTCACTTACAAAACTGCAACAATTGGTATCCTCGGTTAAATTTTGTCAAAAGTATAATTAAAATCAAATGTGATTTTAAATAGTGGGTACTAAATTGTGTACACAATCTGGCAAATTGTAGTTTTTGTTCATTGGTGTTTTGCAGGTCATCTTCTGAAAAACTGCATTATTGACAAGAAGGGCAAACAAGGTGCAGTATTTAAATTAGCATTTGGCATGTTTCAATGGTGTCTGTCAGGAAAATATCAGCATAAATGCAAGAGGAAATTTGATCCAAAGGATTTAAAGGTGGAAGCAGAAAAGGCTAATACTCACTCTGATGGGCTACAGCAACGAAATATCAGTATTACAAGAAAAAATCACTGTATGGAAAGATCGCTCCTGTAACTCTTGGGAAACCAGCACCCACATAAAAGTCATGTTTGGTCTCATTCGGTGTTTCATGGGTGCTTAGAAACCAGACTCAACAGATAATATCTCGGGCATAACACTTAGATGCACACAATCACAAACACTTTTCTTTTGATGGGTATTGCTTGGCTTCTTCTTGTGACTGTCTCAAAAAAACAAAACAAAAAAGCCTGTTACTCACCACTTCAAAATTAGATCATTATACAAATTGTGTATGTTTATATTTTTTTCTTAATTGTACCAAATATATTAAAACAAGAGGAATGAATGACACATTCTTTCATTTGTCCTTTGCCTCATTCTTCCCCAAATAACGGTAACCATCCAAGCACAGGCAGATTGCACCTGCTTTTTAAATTTATTAAAGATGCAATCTGAGCCACTGCAATTGCTTTGAGGCTTGACAAAGCACATTGCATGAGCTCATTTTATGTATTTGCTTCTTTTACTCCCTGTATTTTGGGAACTTTGGCAACAAAACCTCATTCTGGATACATTTGAAGAAAAAGGTGCAAAATCCACAGTGTGTGCTATTTCTGCTTAGTGTGTCTTAGTAGATCAGTGTAAACAGTTAAACTGGTGTACTTCAATATTACTATTATTACTATTACTTCTTTTTTTATTGATTTACAGTAGAACACATACAAGAAGCAGTTTATACAGCTTCTTGTCTCTGTTATTAAAGCAGACTGACTTCATCACATCTGCTCTCAGCTACAGCCCTCATGTTAAAGTAGTCTTTACAAATGATGTCTGACCAATATGTTAGTCTATACTGTTTTAGTATGACACAAGGTTGTCCATATGATACACTTTCTAGCAGCTACTGTACCGCTGACCCACTGGTGGCCCTGTCAGACTTTACAGGATTTAGACTAGTAACGCACCTGGCTGATTGCTCAGCCTTGGCTGACAGTAGAGTGGAGCATCAGTGATTCATTACATAGACACAATGAAGCAATTCTAAATATCTGGATTATCAAAGTATATGGATTTTTTGGCAAAGATGCTGCCACAGATACTTCAGACAAAAATCCTAAATCATACTTAGTGACAGAATACAAACCCTTCTGAAAATTAACCATTATCTTCCCCTTACTGGAGTCTGTCCAAAGAAAACCTTTCTTGGAGATTAACTATTTATTCATGATTCTAACATGTATCTAGTGGCCTTGAGCACACAGTGATGCAGTTCCTGTGTCAGACATTTCCATCGCACTGACTTTAGCCAAGCCTTGAATATAATCCAACGCCATCTGTTGGGTAGATCCTGCGATATGCTAATTAGGTTGTGCCAGTCTTTTCTGTTTACACTTGAGGTCTGGCAGTGTCTTTGAATAGTGGAGATCTCATGTGTCAGTTGTATTTGAACATGAATTTATTTGATATAAAACTCCTCCATTGACAGACAATGTTACAGATATGTGAACTCACAATTTATTAATCTGCGACGGATGATTTCTTTTTACTTTCACATACGTAACTTTGGGTTTTAGAAAACGCGGGATAAAAATATAAGATTTAGCTTATCCCTAAGATTATGAGACTATAGCAGTGAAGATGAATATGTACAGGGACAGGTAAGTACATTATTGAGCTCCACATACTGGAGTCAGATCATCATACAAACAATGTTATTTCTTGGTTTAGCCAGTTTAACCAGTTTTAATATAGATCTAGTTTTTGTGAAAACCAAACATAACATTTCTAAACAATTACTTATTTCCACATCCAGCAGATTATTCACATGAAGTTCAGTAAAATATTCACTGTGTTTTAGTTCTTTATGCTGCTGCATCTGCTTGAAATAACATGAGAGTGGTGAACCAAAACAACGGTAGGTAAAAAGAGCCCATAAGTAGACAGAACCTGGAGACAATTATCTGTGGTTTTGCTGATGTGCCCAACTACGAATTGCCTACATTTCTAAACATTTTGAGATCCATGATACATTCAATAGTGATGTACAATGTTTTCCATTTTATGCAAGAAAATGTACACTAGTAAATATAGTTATAGTAGCAATATAGTGTCTTGCCTTCTGGAGAATGGTCTGGAGGAATTTGCTCTGCACTGAGCATGTCAGTCATAAACAATGTAACTCTTGAAATGTGCCAGTATCAATTCCTCAACTCAAATACTTTTGATCTTGATGTAAATTGTAAACAATTGTCAAGATTGTGTTAGATAATATCATGTATGTATGTGGCTTATGTTTTGATCCATGTTCCAATCAGTTTTCCTCTGCTTGTTAAAATCCCCAACAAAAGCTTCAATCATTTTTTAAAAATATGATTTTAAAATTTGACTACACTGAGGAATTCCCATGTTATTAAAGGTAGGTAATAATAGATAATAATTTTAATAATTTTGTTGTTGTATTTTCATTACTTTTTCATAATTATTCCCTGTGCAATGACAAGTTTTATTGTTTCTGAAACGTTTCTTAAATGTTAGATGTTAGAGTTAGTGTTTGAATCAGTGTGAAATTGATAGGAGTTTCCTGCTGGTTTCTTGTTGTGTTGTTATACGTCACATTGTTACATGTGGATTTCAAGTTAAGACGAAACCATGCTTCCGAGTTATGCTGTGCAGTCTATTCTGAGCAACTCCATATTTAATTATTTATCTCTATATGCACAACTGCACGTACTGTGTGTACAAGCAAACATTCCAACACATGCTTGGGTTGTATGCCAAAGCTGCAACTACAGAATATACAACATCTATGGTGCCAGCTTTTCTGTAGTTCTTACACATAACAACATCAACAAAAAAAAGCCTTGTCTTACAGCTGCAGGTTTGCAATACAATCCATCACAGTTCATGATGAAGGGGAAACTGCTGTAAAATCCAACTGGAGGTTTATAGCAATAGATGGAGTTGCATACATCTCTCTGTTATCCTTCTCTCATTCTCTCTGACATAGAAATGCAGAAACATGGGCACGCATTCCCCCACTCTCCGAGTTACATGAAATCCACCCACAATTATATAGCATCTCGCTCAGTACTGCAAGGGAATCTTTCAGCAGCCTAGGTTTAGTCTCAGTGGGCACCGCTTCACTGCTGAGTGTGCAGCCTCTCTTGCCTCGTTGGGGGGAGGCCTCCTCTGTTGAGGTATTATCTACTCCCATCTAATATTCATCAGCTACTGGGAGATTCATGACGACAAGTCAATTTGATAGGCTAACAATGCACCAAGGTGGCCAGTGTTGTTCTGTGCAAATTCAGGTGCACTATGTGAGTCCACATTAACAAGGTATAGGAGGCTGGGGTGTGCTAGCAGAAAAAAATACAGACTTTTTCAGAGGTTACTTATAACAAGTTCAAATGTTTTTGCAATCATTTTATAAATTGCTTGAAAAGTGGATAATAATTTGTCTTTTAAATGCACAACAATTATTATTTAGAAACTATATTCTATTTTATTAAAATTTTCATTTGACCTTAACTTTGAATGTATGTATACCTGAACCTGCAACTGTGGTGTATTACATAGTTTTTCTTTTATTAATAGACATAGTAAGAAATACGTTTAGGACAATGTGTGATAAATTAAGTTGTGAGAGTAATCTGCTGAAACATGTCCACATTAAAGCTGCAAATACATGCAACGCTGTGTGGATAATAATACAAAATATAACTTGGTGGGTAATACCTTTATGTCTTCATCTTCATTCTTAATAAATAGTGAATGCACAAAGACAAATATTACATAATAAATATTAAATGATAAAATAGATAACTGTACACCAGACTGCCAAAAACTTCTCAGCTTATTTCCATGGTATGGCTAAACACACACACACCCACACACACACACACACACGCTAAATCATTCCCCTCTCTCCTCTTCCACTTTCCCTCTCTTTCTTTTCGGCATCCATCAATGTCCATGGCAATGGACTGCGAAACAAATTTCTATCACTGTACATTACAGGTTAAGAAAGGGAGCTGGGAATGTGTTATATATGCCGGGTTCGATTTTTATGTAGCGTCTACGGTCTCGTCCATCATTGCTCTGCTAGGCACCTTTGTGCACTGGGCCCCTGACGAGATGTTGTCTTGGCACCGCTATCAATCACCTTACGCTTGCCCCAGCCTTGTATGCAGGAAGGGCGTGTGTTGTAGCTGCAGGACTCCCTCCCTCCAAACACGCATTCCCTGCCTAGATGCCGCCTGTGCCTCCATGACAGTGACGCCAACACTCAGAGTCATTTGTCATCTGAATGGTGCATTTAAAGCATGTGTTTTGTATCTGGGGCCTTCATCTCTGTGTGACCTCTATGAGTCTTCCTTTCTGTCTCTGTGCTGTGGAGTACTTACTGCTTTTAATAACAGGAGACAGCTGGGTAATAATTGTGCAGACAGTCTGTTCGGTCCAGCTAATACCACTCATCCATTCACTTGAGTTTGAGCCATTAAGAAAACATAAGGTCACACCTACGACAAATATGTGAACCCTGACTGTAATGTCCACAAAGGGATCATCATCACTGTCCCAGGACAATTCTTGGGCACATGTTAAAATGCCCCTTGACAAGACACAGAACCCTGAACCCTTGGTTTTTTAGAAGTAGTTGTCTGTCACCAAGAATTTCCCCAAAATATATTATTTAATATAGAAAATACATAATATAAATAAAGTATATATTATTATTACAAATCAACACTAAATTTTATTATACAGAATTCAAAGTGGAAGTGCTTAGATGCAGTGCAATACTTTCATTTGTGACTTTATACCTGTACGAAGACCCTGAAAGTATAACATACAGCGCTCTTATGCCATAATGTGTCCATTTACTCTCTCAGGATCTTTATGTATGACACACGGGATGCTGAAGCATGTGTCTTTGCATGGCTGCTCAGGCTACTGCCAGACTAATCCTTTTTCTCTCAAAGTCAGGGGGATTATTATTTGAGGAATACTCCTGTGCCCTTCACACTTCACAAGTGAAAGTCAGCAACCTATCTGAGAGCATGGGGGGCAGGGGTTTTGGAGGTTGTGTGGGAGTGAAGGTGGAAGGAGGGGGAGAAGGAGGGATATCGAGAAAGGGCTTAATTAGACCAGATCACTCCTCACCACTGCCTCAGCCACCGCCACCATCCCTAGTCCCCATACTATTCCCTTAGATCCCATCCACTTAATGTTCTGTGAAATCATATTCCACTCCCCAGAGAAAAGAGAGAAATCAGAACAATAAAATGACACATTTTAAAGAGAAGCAGCACCGTGGGGAAATAGACTGTTAGTGACACATGGAAGATGTTGTGGACTGATAGATAGCAAGTGCATCTGTCTGGCCCATTACCAACAAAGCACCAGAACCAAAATACAACAAACAACATCAGAAGAAGCATCTGCACTTGAATCAACTACAATCAAATAGTTGCTATTGTTTCATGTTCAGTTAGGTAGCTGATATAGTTTGAGCATTAAAAGTACACATTTATATTCCTGTCAGCATAAGACTCACATTTAATTCAAACACATTTCTATTTTAAAATGATGAGACAATGTCTGTTTTAGCAGGAGACACTACCCCACAGAGACCACTGACTATAGAAGCACTGAATTTAAGAAAACAAAATATAGTAAGGATAGAAAACTTTTGGGCTGGTTGGACAAAGAGGACATTTACAATATAATTGTTTTATGTAATGTTGGGTTGATGATCACATTCTGGACATGTAAGTGAAAAGAGAAAAAAGCCAAACATTACTTTGATTCATAGCTTGTATGGAGTTGTTTCTAGGTTTGTTTGTTTTTACATTTTTCATTGTAATAAATAATAAATGAAATTTTAAGATATGTAAATGTGTGGTTTTGAGTGAAAAGCTGAGATAGCAAGTTTTTCCCTCTGCAATGTGACTGCATTAAGCTGCAGTGCTTCCTTCCTTCCTTTTTAAAAAAAATTTCATTATGAAAACATTTTATTAAAATGTTTATATTTAATTTAAAGTAGAAAATAATAACTAAAATATGTTTTAGCATCAGTTAAGGCTAACTGGGTATTTTGCTAGCTAGCTTCAACTTGATGATGTTGTCAGTTTTCTTGGCTCTTTTGAGTCCAGATCTTACCCAGTCACAGTGCTGTGACTTTTTTTTGATAACACAGGATTTTCCAAACAGTAAAACAGAGGTTTGAACCTCAGGTCTGCACTTCATCTTCAATCATATGACCAAATCAATCTAAAATAAAAATAACTAAAAGCGTTAGCGTAAGTTTTAGGCTAAAATTATAAAAGTGCACTAAAGTCATTTAGGCTTTAGTGCTCTTTAGTAATAATTCTTTGCATGTATTGCTTGTTATTGGAAAAAAACATACATATATACAATCTTTGTAAAATAGGCTAAAATAAGCCAGCTTACTCTGCATGGTTAATAACACAATAAAAACATTTAAAATCTTACTGTGACCCTTGAATTAACACATCCTGTAACAGGAAATTCAAGGTAAGCTGTTAAATTCTCATTTAAACTGGCCTTGTCACAAATTAAACCTAAGCTCCTTTAATTCCTTAATTAGACCTGTGTCATTGTCCTGTGTTTCCCTCAGCTCAGCTTGAACTTATCCACTGTTACCCAAACTTATACCTGCAGAGCAGTAAAACTGCAAACTTACCGTATAAAAGCTGCATTGTGAAAAACAGCATAATGTTGTTTTTTATGTAGCAGAGTAAAGGCAAAGAGGCGGTGAAGCAGACAGACAACCCAGCATGGAGCAGGCAGCAAGTAACATTCAGCAAAATGGAGGTAGTCAAATACAGAGAGCTCCAACATGCAGACAGACAAGAGAGAGGGAGGCTGTCAAGGAGGGAGATGAAGAAAAGCTGGACTCGCACAAAGATACACATGGAATACAAACAGTACATGACTGGACAAACATCTGGCCAGACAAAGACAGTCTGGCTGACACACACACTGAGAATGACAGATAAGAAGACATGGAGGCAGGCAGGCAGGGTGGGGGAAATCCAGACATCAGTGCAGAGGAGATGGCAGAGAGACAGACCAACAGGCAGCAGGGACAGACCTGCTTGCCTCTCCACACCTCGAGGACACTTTGGCAAGAAGGAGAAGCTAATCCCCCACTGTGTTTAGCCAGTTAGGGCCCTTCACAAGCGCAGAAAGTGGCTTTACTCTCTTCCAAAGAGAGAGAGAGAGAGAGAGAGACAGATAGAAGCTGAGAGCGGTCCAGCATTTTCCACCAGCCAGATAGCATCTGGGTTTTTTCATTAGGACACAAGGTAGCATTATCACCCAGAACATCTGAATTTATCCCATTCACTATGCTCTTTCTATCGCTCCCCTCCAATCATTTTTAATGCACTCTGTCTCCCTCCTTCCTGTCGCCCTCTTCTCCTCACGTCTCCTACTCAATCAGACAACCTTTTTTATCGCTCAGGCGCTTCTATTGTTCCCAATTTTCATCTTTTCATTTGTGTTATTCTTCTGCTGTTTTTGCCCTTTCTCTTTACTTCCCTATTTAGGAGAGAGAAACTGCACCATTAAGTGGATTTTTATGATCGTTTCAGTATGTTTTTCAAACCACTGGTGGTCCACATCTACTATGGTGAGAACTTGATAAATGCTTGTTTCCTGGAGAAGAGAGGCCTGATGATTTTGTTGAAATAGGTATGTCTTTACTGGGAAAGGTTGCCACTTCAGCATTAGGCTGTCAAAGCACTTGACCTGATCAATTACTTTTTTAAGGCTTATGTCATGTGCATACAAGACTAACAAAGCCTCTACACCAAGACACAGCAGACACACAGGGAGAAGAATACCTGCACGATTTTGTAGTTACAAACATTAAGATGTATTAAATAGTCCTTTCTTCCGGCAAGCAATAATATTTTACTGAATGATTACTGAACACACGTATTGAGTTTTACTGTATTTTGTTGAGAAATTTGTTTTAACATTTCTACATTTTTGTTTGCGCAGTAAAATGTCGCCTGTTATGCATCAGAGGGGCGTTTAAATGTGAACCAGCTTTAAGATGTGGGACTGTTTGCTTTATAATTTCTCATCACATGCTCCTCTATACAGTACTTCCCCTCTGCGGCAGCTTTGCCTGCTCGTGTTTCTCTCAGTAATTATACGCCTCTGATTAAGCGCTTGAGTGAATAATGCAGCCATCCAAAGGAATCCTCTTTGATGCCTGCTTTTTTTTCTTTTCTGCGGTATATGCCTGGGTCTCCCCACGCAAGTGACCTGCGGGTGACGGGGAAACCTGCCACCAATGTACCCGGAAACCCTCGATGCTAGCGCGGCAGCATGAGCTAAAAATAGTCCGCTGCTGATAAATAATAAAACCTCTCCCCATATGCCAAGCGTCCTTCTGTGTCCCCCTGCTTTCAGTCTGTGCAGCTAATTGTATGACTTCATTTGTAGGGTACGTAGAGACGTTTTAATTTTGTGCAAATGTGGTGGTTATGATTATTATTATTATAGATATATTGGGAAGCACCAGCCTACACGTCTACACCATGTTTAAATTCATGTTTAAGGAACATACAGCTCTAATAAATAAATATTATATTTTACAATCGTCACTTTAAGCTCGTGAAATGATCCTGGACGTAAGAGGATAATCAGCACTTCAGGTGATAAATAGGCCTGCGCTAGTAATAATACCATTTATGAAAATATATTATTTTATGATTATTATTATTATTAATTTAAATGCTTTTAGAGGTTTATTTCTGTGGGTTATCTGTAATCAGCATTATAATATCTCTCATTTTTGCACAACACACACTACATTCTGCATGATTTTTCCTCCACCATCTTTTCCAAAGAGCTGTGTAATGTAAGACAATCGTGCTAAATCAAAGAAAGCAGTACCGTCCTGTGTGGGGAAAATGACACGGCGCTCCCTTTTCTGTTTTTCCTGGCTGTCTCGTCACGATTCAAAGCCCTCACAGCGGGAAGCTTTGTGTTGATGCTGCTGCAGCTGAAGTCCGCATGGGAAGCCCCCATGCAAAGCCCATTTCCCCCTCCTCCTCTTTTGCTCTACTCCTTCTCATCCTCTTTCTCTTCTCCTCCTCTCCTCCTCCCCTCTCTTCCATCTCTCCCTCCTCTTCATCCCGCAGCTGCTCCTCTTCCTCCTCCTCCTCCTCCTGCTTCTCTTCTCTTTCTCTCCTCCACCCACGTACGGCTCTCCACGACCAAGAGCCTAAAAATAGCATCAGGAATCCCCGCATCAATTCAGAAGGAGGGGGGAACGTCAGGTCATAAACCCCTCTTCCAGCGCTTTTCTTGATTTGTCACATGATCAGCGTTTCTTTTATTTCTTTTGTTTGTTTTTTTAGACCGAGTCACATTTTATTTTATCGTATCGAACTGCTAAAAGTCCTAATTGTATCGATCTTTTCTATGTCACATTAATCTCCACTCCTATGAATAAGTGCATGACACAGAGTTGGGGACGGAACTGTGGACTGAAGGCAAAATAAACAATGAAAAGGGTTTAAACAGAGACCGGGCTTTTTCATCCCCGACGGAGGAAACATACACGAGAGAACAAGCAGCAGCCAGTGGCTGTGACCATAAGCTAAGCATGTGCTTGCAAAAATTCAGAGCGTGTATTCCCCGTTATTCTGTGCTACAAGCGACAGGAGACTGCAATGACTGGGAGAGCCCCTGTTCTTAGGAGGAGACTATTGATTTTCTTGCTGTCATTTATAATTATCATTGATGTGTCTTCCGCAAGGAGAGAGCCTCGCAACCTCCATCAGATAAAAGGTATGCCCTTTCCTTCTTCCGGTTCTTTCTCGTTGTTTTGCCTTTCAATTCATTCCCTTTTCACTGTAGTTCAAAAGAAGGGTGTGAGAAGATAGCACGGTGAAAGTGCAACTGCAGGCTCTAATATGTGTAGCCAACAATCCATATATCCAGGTTCGTTTACATTTTCACACCAAGATCATCACTGCACGACTTGGTTTCTTTCTTTTTTTAAGGGATGCATTTTTAAGTCTGACATAGCTGGAAGCAGATGGATCATTTCCAATGTGAAATAAAAAGGGACATGTGTGCGATAAGGCAGGGTTGCCTGTGTGTGCAGTGTTTTCCAGATGGTGTGAGGTGATCAGTTTCAGCAGGGAAGACATTCAAGTGTATTTTTCTTGAGATGCTTTTTAAAGGAGGTTTCATAGGACATGCTTTTTATAGAGCACTGTCCATCTCTACCTGCTGGTGCTGAATACGGGGGTCAGTTGGTCATCTCCTTTGTGTTAGTGATGGCTCTGATGATGAGACAGGGACCGAGTCTTTGAACCTTTGCATTAGTGATGAGTTTCTCCTCTCTTTATCTCTCATCACCATATTTTACAACTGGGCAAAGAGAGCCTCTCTTGTCAAACACTGGTCCCCTCCGCCCACACAGGTATGCACATGTATTCACACTGATGCACATGGCCATAAAGAGAGGCACAATATCATAGTAACCATTTTTACACCTGCAGTAAATGCAGTGGTACACATGCAAACTGCTCCCGACACAGGCCAGACTGCATCGTAAATGGACCTTGCCCTATTTTTTCTCTTTCTCTTTGTCCTCTTCACTTCCTCTAATCATCAACTGCTCCATTTAATGCAGTGACATCACTGTGCTCTGTGAACACAGGTTGATGGTCCAATGCTTCTGCCAAGGCCAAGTCGGAGAAAACAAGACAGGTGTTTGCTGCTGTGAATGAGGAAGACGTCATGGACACCCAGCAGCAGACAAAACACAGAGAAACGTTTGTCATCGATGCATTAACACTGCCACAGCTTGATTATAGGTAGGAGAGAGTATTATGTGTAATGATTTAAAGGTCTCAGATGGAAACAAGTGGGAGCTTTGGAAAACAAAGCGTTTTATATAAAGAATTATGAAGATGCTTGTTTTTAGTTATAGTGGTCTATAGTTGTCTTCTTGCTAGTTGTCATTCTTGTGAAAATAATCACCACCAACAATAAGATTCTCCTCATATTGTCATTCATAATCTCATAATTGAAAACCACAGCAAATGTAATATTGCAGTAAATCAATATAAATATGGTGTGATATCCCTTGCTTTAGTGAGGGAGGGAGGAAAGAAAAGTGTTTACAGAATGTGTGGTGGTAGAGTGTTATGTGTGGACTAATTGTCCTTGTCTGAGATGAATGAGAACACTCACTCCACTTATGATTGTGGATTACTGAGGATACTTCTTGCGTATACCTTTCTCTCATCTCATCTCATCTCATCTCATCTCATCTCATCTCATCTCATCTCATCTCATTTCAGATGAGGCATGCTGCCTGGCATGCTTGTGTTTTTAAGCTGCTGCCTGCATTGGCCACTTTGTCACTTGTTGCACCTTGTGGCTGTGATAGAAAACACATAATCAAAGTTGTCCACCTTGCGCAGGTCTTTCTACAGATTTAGGGGACACTGGGATGCTAACATGTCAGCTGATATTTAATGATACCTTCCTGTACCTGCCTCCTGCTGAATGATGGCAAAATGCTTAGTCATTTAAGTAGCGGGAGCAAATCTAACTAATGATCTGAGCAGTCAGAGATAAATTCCATCGTTGTGTGCAGGACCCTGCTGTGGCCAGCAGCCTGTATCTCCCAGACACACTGTCTCAATCCTCAGTATCATCTCACACTGGCTGCGCTGAGTGTGTCATGATGCCACAGCCCAGGTTGAGTCACGACTCACGTCTTATCTCGCAGGCTGTTTATAATGTTTAAAGCATGTCAGGTTTTTTGTAGCGAGCTGCATCAGTCCTGCTAAATATATAGCTGAGTGCAATGACAGTCATAGTCACAACATGCACTAAATTGACACACTAATTCAAGATGGCTGCCTTACACTTAGCTGTCATATGTAGGTTTTTCTTTCTTTCTTCTCTGTCACTCTCTGTTCAGCAGAAAATATTACTATGTAGAGTAGAAGGCAGGAAATGTCAAGCTGTTTCTCACTCTATTACACTGTAACAGCCATGATGCCACTGTTAAACAAACATTTAATATGGAAATACCATGAGCTAAAGTGTAGTATCATGACTTTGCTGCCCAGTTTAAAGCATGCATCTTCAAGTTTACCAATGCATTTCATTGTTATAGGGACACAAACCTATGTCCTAAATGGTCTGTTAGTTAGACACAACAAGACAAAGCTCTAATGATTCAGTCACACCATCCAATTTAAAATAACTCATTTTAAAATAGTACATTTTTTTAAAGCAAACATTTTCAGATTCATTGTAATTTGAATCTGATGGATATATAAGATGTAACACAGATCCTGAGAAGAGCAAAATGCCTTGCAGAGACATAGAAGTATCTGTAGGAGAAGAGATAAAATCACAGGCAGTATCACAGTGTAAGTGATTCTGTGTTAAGATATTAGGCTAATCTCTGCACCAGTGTGTAATTATTTTTGGTTTACTTCACAGAACAACATATTTCTGTCTTCCTCTTGTTTTCAATTGAACTCTTTTGATCTATTCTGTGTTGGTGCACCTGCTCTTTTTAGATATCGCTCATCCTGTCCTGTTTCTTTCTATCTTTCTCTCTCATACACACACACACACACACACACACAGATTAAGAACACTAACAGATCTAGACATGATT
>OMLM01001203.1:0-13557 GCA_900302695.1 Helostoma temminkii
AAAATGAGTCAAAGTCTTTGCAGCATCTTAATTATCTTATCATTTGGTGGTCTGGAGCTTGTAAACATGACAGCAGAAGTTGGTGTTCTTTTGTTCAATATGAATAATTGTGTCTTTGTCAAAGAACAACCCGTGCCGAAAAGTCTAAAAACAAAAGATAAGCGCATACATGAGTCCACTTATACAGACAGTTAAATCCAACATTTGTATATTCCTGTCAAGGTGCTCACCTCATCCCAAGGTTCAAGCAGATCGACTGTCTGCTGCAACTTCCCGCTCTGGTTGTCATGCAGCTGAATGTGAGCTTTTTCACCATCAGTTACCACTACTGCCAGCAAGTCCAGTTCATCTTCATATTCCACCATACGGAAAGTCTACAGAAACCAAAAGGGTTATCCTTGAACTTCTTTGCGAACTTCTATGCAAATCAATATAGTAATCCCTTCACATATTGTACTTTTTACTGTGTTGTAGATGTTTTAAACTGATAATACTACAGTTTTAGTTACATTAACCCATAATGTCAAACCAAAACATTTTAAGAATTAAGAACAATCATTAATTTTACATATACTCAAAGTATAGTGTACATATAAATGCATATATTCTACATACATTATATTTAGAGTATAATATAGTAATTTGTTCCTGTGCATTTTTTAAAGCAACAGACAATGCATTATTTCAGTATTATCTGATCAAAGTGTAATTATTTAGGTACCTGCTGATCTGGGTCATCATCCAGCTGATCAAATCTTCTCTTCACTGTGCGGCCTGATGCGGTGACAGTAACTTGTGAGGTAGGCTACAGTACATGGAAACAGAAACATTACATTTTCTAAAATTGCAGAAATACATATATAGTTCATCTCTGCAGTAAAGTGATTTCTGCAGTACATACGTGCCTCTGTTCTAGGTATGCTTAATTGCTGCAGGCATTTTACCTATGCCGTCATGAACAAAAAAATACATAGATTAATGAGTATTACTTACATTTTTGTTTCGCTGGGCCATTATAGAGAAATCCTCAACTACCTTTGATGGCAAATCGCTGTTCAGTTCACCAAGGATTTTAAGGACACTTTAAGAAAAAACAATGTCCTTGTTAAAAAAGTCTAGTATTAGAATACAGTACATAAATAAATAAATCAACATATGAACACAATATCGTTGAGAGACAAAGGATGAGGCAAAAAACATTTGCTTCCAAACCAAAGAGATATTTTACTACTGTTGCCTCAAATAGTGTTCACTGTTGTGTAAAAGTTGACTGTAATACTCACTTTATAGTAGCAGGTCCAACATGAATAATTCTTCCTGAGTCATCGGGGTGGAAGAAGATCTCATCACTCTCCAGAGAGCAGCAGTTCATGTTTTGTATTCCATTAGTCGCCTAATGTCATAAAATTGCAAATCAACTTTAGTACTTTATATAGCAATTACAATCACAAGCTGTAATTCCTAAATGGTAAATGCCAAATTTTTGTGAAACATCTTAAAATAAAGCTGAAAGCCTACACTTTGATCACATGGTGATTGTTTTATTTCAAATCCATTGTGGTGGCGCATAAAGGGAAAATCTGAAAAACTCTGTCATTGCCCAAACACTTCTACAACTAACTGTGCAAATTACTATTTTGTTTCAGTATCACCACAATATTATTATTTATTGCTTGAATACAGATTAAAAGGTTGTTCTGTAAAATGAGGCTTCAGCTTTAGATCTTTAAGGAACACTGTGTGATCTTCTTTATCAAAATTCAGCCGTTCCCATCAGGGGTCGCCACAGCCAATCATCTGTTTCCACTTAACTCTATCCTGGGCATCCGTTACTATCACACCAATTAACTTCATGTCCTCTTTTAGCACATCTATATATCTCCTCTTTGGCCTTCCTCTTGACCTCTTGCCTGGCAGCTCCATCTGCAACATCCTTCTACCAATATAACCACTATTCCTCCTCTGCACATGTCCAAACCATCTCAGTCTGGCTTCTCTGACTATGTCCCTAACACAATCAACCTGAGCTGTCCCACTGTTGTGCTCGTTCCTAATCCTGTCCATCCTCGTCACTCCTAAAGAGAACCTCAACATCATCATCTCTGCTACCTCCATCTCTGCCTTATGTCTTTTCGACACTGCTACAGTCTCTAACCCATGCGGCACAGCTGTTCTCACGACTGTCTTGTACATCTTTGAATTTTTGCTGACAGTCTTCTGTCACACAACACTTCTGACACTTTTCACTCCAATCTACCTGTGCTTGCCTCTTCACCTTTTTTTCCACACTCATCCCACTGGACTGTTGACTCCAAGCACTTAAACTCCTGGACCTTCTTGACCTCAGCATCCCATAACCTCATTGTTCTACTTCTCTCCCTCTCGTTTTTACACGTGTATTCTGTCTTATTATGACTGACTTTCTGAAGAACACCGTTTGACACTTTTAGGCAGAGGATCAGTTTAGTAAAACTCATGTAAATGTTGTGCCTGAATACTATTACAAATTAGTTTATTTTTTACAGTGAAAGCTAAGACTGTACTGTTTACTAGTATCTCACGCATATCACATTAAAGGGCAAATGCTGATTTCCTTAGTTACCTTAGTCACATGTATAACCCAACTGTTGGATTAAAGAGAATTATTTAAACCTACCATAGTGCTGTCCTTGAGTGAGCAGATGTGGTGAGTCCCCTTGTGACGTTTATGTGGTGGTGTGTAAATGAAGTGCCATGGATAGCCTCCAATCTGGACACCATTATTAGAACATGACACCTCAAAAAGTACTGGAGGGCAATCTGCAATAGTATAAAAACACTCCTACTTACAGTGGCCATGTAAGTCTAAAAAAATCCCAACCATTTAAATGTTATAAGCAAACTCACCTTTGATCTGGATATTTACTGGGATACCATATGGCGCTTCTCCTACTGTTTTGCCTTCAAGAAGTGAACTCGGCTTTCCAAGACTTAACTTCTCTGTCATGTACTAAAAACAAAGAACAGGATTTAGAAAGTATTATCTGATTAACAGATGTATGTAGCCAGATCACTCAAAACAATAAAGAAATATTTTATAAGTAAATATGTGCAGAATATCCATGCTCTTTATTAAAATAAAATATTAATAGTAACATCGTGCAGGTGCTCCTCTAGGAGAGATAATACATACCCTATGCACAATGTGCTCAAGGCTGTACAGCTTCACAGACTTGTTGCTGTAAGACACTGCCAGGACACCTTGAGACAGAACAATGTCAGTAACACCGTTTCCAAATACCTGAAAGAATTTGATTACATTTGAATTACTACCACAGACACATTCGTAATATTTGTATTCTATATTGAAGTTTTAATAAATTGCAGACATTTCTGCATACCTTTTTGTTGATCTCCAAAATTCCCACAATTTGCAGAGGAAAAACATGAAAAATGGCCAAGTGCACCACTGTATTCTGAGTGATACCTCCCTGTGGAGTGAAACAGAAAAGAAAATTCCTCAATACCTTCTGCACACTTAATAACGCTTCCTGAGAATAGTAGTAAACTTAACAGTTGACCAACTGATTAGTCAAATAGTTCTCTCATCCATAGAAATATTAATATTTCATTTATTCCTTCCTTCAATGTCAGTGCTCAATAATTATGTGTTCATTGAGTTTGAATTAATCGAAGGTACGGTCAACAGTTGAGTAAATAATGAAAATCATTAGCTGCATCACTTGAATGGAGTTACCAAAATTCCTTAAATGACTTATTACAATATTTAATACTTATTTTCCTTGATTTACACAATATGCCAGTAAAAAGTCATTTGTTCCTTTAATTTGTTCATTATCATAACCGCTTTTCCTATAAAGGAAAAGTGCTGGTGCCTGCCATGCAAAAATTCCATGTACCGTACAGCAAGAGCCTAGTGCTTATATCCCTGTTCTCTTACTATTTATTAAGGTAAAAACCTGAAACATATCCATTAATTCACCTTACCTGTCGTTCTAGAGGTGTTTCTTTGCTTTGAACAGATTTAACATAAAGTGTCTCTTGAGAAGCATCCCAGCCAAGATACCTGCGGAATAAGCAGCAGAGAGTGACATTTTAAATGAGCTACAACAACAAATAAAAATAAATGTTTTAATCTCCCCTAAAGGAAAGTCAACTCAGAGCCCTGACATTACCTGAACTTGTGGTTTGAAGACAGGTAAACTCTCTGCAGCTCTTGCCCTGTCTCAGCCGAGAGGCGATACAGCCAGTTATTGGCTGTCAAAGCTAAGAGGCTGGGCTTGTGATCAGAGGGAGAGGCTAAAGTTTTATCCTGTCAACAAGACAGATGAACGGTCTGTTCACTGCAAGTTCATGACTAATATCTCTACTGTAATTCCAAAACAAATGAGTTTAGTTGCACTTACGAGTGGGCTCTGACACAGCAAGACATCTTCAAATTTCTCCAGTTTGGACCTCTTGGGAAGCTTGTACAAACGTTGAGGCTCTGCATGAACACTAAATCACAATATTTAATCATTTCTGAGTATAAAGCCTGTATTCTACTGTCAGGGTTAATATTCAGGGATTTGTAATTATAAATCATAAACTAAAGAAATATCAGTAAATATTTCTGACATTTACACTTTGGAATAACCTCCCCTTTCTGCTGTTATTAAGCAAATGGCATCAGTTTAAGAAAACTACACAGGATGGAGCCTTTACATATCCATGGACTACATACAATGTAAAATGATTACCATAACAAACATTTTTATTTTTATACGTATGTAGTGTAACAGTTATGACGTTGCTCTAGACACAGACGGCAGCTTTTACTTTGGACAACACCATCAAACTCCAGTGAGCATCACTCATAGTGCACCAAATTTACACAATCAAGAAAACTGCCTTTTATTGCTGTCTTGCATGATTTGCACTGCAAATTACATTTTTCTTTCACTTTAATTCCTTTGCGGATGAATAAAAACAACATGTTACTTATCCAAACTCACCTGCTGTAGCAGTTCTGGTAATTTTCAAAGTAGATTTTACCATTTTCATACGCTATTGTGGATTTTGAGGTCTTGCTCCAGACTTTGACAAAGCTCCTGTTGTCCTACAGCGTTAACAAGAAGTTCACTAATAAGTGTCACAACATTAACTGGCAGCAGCAAACATTAAAATGCATCGTGTTGTCCATTACCTGGAGGATAATACCTCTGAGGACCTTCATGTTCTGTCTGATTAGAGTCCCAGCATCTCTGATACCTCTACTCCTCCGGATCAACAGCTCGGTGGTGTTTACGGTCCCTTTTCCCTGATGCGGCGCCATCAGCAGGTGGCACTTGTTCCTAAAAGTGAACTGGCTGGTAGCATGTCAAGAGACACCGACCTGAGCTGACCCTAACATCTCCACAGGCACATCCAGGTAAGGCTTTGTTTCCCAGTACTGTGAAGCTGAAACGGTTTACATGTTTGCAGATATCTAATGTAATGCCCCCAGCTCTAGTGTTAGCTTAGTTAGCTCGAGAAGTTGACGGCTAGTTAAGCTAGCATTACACTTAGTGTGACAGAAAACCTAAATATCTCATCAAGTTCATTCAAAAGACGAACGTAGACGAACTAGGTATATATGAGCGGATTAAGCCGATATGTTGTCCCGGAAAGAGGAGCAATTACGTATTACCCACATGTATAAGTTAGCGGACAATTATGTCGTGTTTTGGCCAATTTAGCTCCAGCTAGCAGCCAAGTCTCCGCACCATGTTGTGGTACTCTTCTTCTTCTTCTGCTAAAAAAAATGTCCACGACGTCCCCCCCGGAACTGTAGCGCCCTTCTCCCCAGCGACGGAGCAAAGGTGTAAACCACCTGTGAGCAGAGGTGGGAGAAGTCAACTTCAGTAAAGGTGCTTTCCTAAAAAGACTCCAGTTCAAGAAGAAGGACCACTTCGATCTTTTACTGGAGTTTAAATAGTTAGCACATTTTAACCAGGCGGTTAATCCATACTAATATTTAATTGTTTAGTAGTTGATTGTATGTAGTTTGAAGATTTTGCTTATCCAAAAAATTACTTGCTGTCAAATAAATGTAGTGGAGTAAAAAGTACAGTACTTCTCCCTGAGTTGTAGTAGTGTGAAAGTGTATAAGTAACATAAAGCTGAAATACTCAGATATGAAATATTAAAAGTACTTACACTACCTGAGTTAGCTAATGTACTTGGTTACTTACACCTCTGCCTCTGAACAACCTGCAGCAAATAGATATTGCAATTAGCATTTCTTCAAATGTTGATGCATTGACATCTTTATTTTGACAAATATACTTATTGACTAAGATGCCCAAACAGTTGAGTTCTTAGCTGAGCACACAGGGACCAATGTCTTCATTTAAAATTGTATTTAGCATACTGTTTTATTCAATTTGGATTTTCGAAAATCTCTAGAATTTATTAAATAATGTATTAAATAATAATATATTATTCACTTCACTTCACTTTCACAATGTATTAGGTTAAACTGCAGGTTGTTCCTAAAGATAAAATACAAGATAAAAGCAAAATATATATAAAGAATTTAAACATCAAGCAGCAAAATAGCAATAGAAAAGTAATTTTGTTAGCTTTTAGCAGTTGCAGCTCCCATGAGTCTAATTAGCTGCTGTAGGTGCACTGTCAAAGCATTGTAAAAGATAATCGACTGTTCCTGTATTTTTGCAGAATAAATGCATAAACTGCGCAGCCTCTCTGTAGCCAAACTGGCTAAAGTTTTCAGCACAAGACTAAAGAGCACTGGAAGACCTTCAGCTCCACTGGGTTCACGGTTTCTGACCAATCCTGATGACATCTTTAAGCACAACATGTGGTTAGTGATTTTCCTTTATTGGTTCATTGTGGCCCATCACATTTGATGCCTTGTAGAGAGATGACTTAGTGAGCCACTGTGGGTGAATATATGTATTAATAGTTGCTTTTATAATGCTCTTTAGGGATCATGTGCAGTGGTCAGAAGAGGACAAAGAAAATGCACGACAGAAGGCAGAAGAAAATTCATCTGTACAAATTCCTTTAAATGAACAAGGCAAGTATCCCTTTGAAATATTTTCCAGGTTGGATTTGATTGGTATTTTATAGTAACACAAGGGTAAAAAAGTTCAAAATTCCCTCCACACAGGTAAATTTGACACAGAAGCTTGCCAATACTGGGACAGGTTTTATGAAATGCATCAAGACAAGTTCTTCAAAGATCGCAGGTGGCTGTTTTTAGAATTCCCAGAACTGCTTCCTTCAAGTGCAAAAATCCAAAACATAAAGAGGTGTCAAGGTGATCAGCAGGCAGAAATATCACTACCCACTGGATCCAGACACTGTCAACATGGTGGTGCCTCTGGAAATACAGACACTTCAGATGATCAGGCATCCTGTGAAGGAGCAGCCACCATGGAGACTTCTACTTTCCCTGGACAACATTCATCCTTCAGGATTTTTGAGGTTTTCAAAAATGTTTACATATATAGATTTTTTATTGTATTAATATAGTTTGATATACTTATACTAATTATAGGTGTGATGTAAAAATGAGACTCTAAATATCATTACTAAAATAGTTAATAATTGCAGTGACAGCTTTGCTCGGCCATGTTTTAGTAGACATTATTATCAACAAAAATATTTTGTCTTCACAGGTTGGATGTGGGGTTGGCAACAGTGTATTTCCCATTATAAATTCAATAAAGTGAGTATATATTTTGACATACAGCATTATTATATAGTATCTTGTACCTGTTATCAGTTATGTGTATCATATGGCATTTTCAGTGTACTTCAAACATTAAAAAGCAATCATGAAAAAAGTAAATTTACCATTGTATTGCTCACAGTGCACATGCATTATAATATCGATCAGCTGCAAATTTGAAACTGTAGCACAAGGAATTCATTGTGCTTAATTGTGTTTAATTAAATGTACATATTGCTTGCATTGTAACAATACAATCATTGTTCACTATAGTTTTAGGTGAATAGTAATGCAAACCACTTTTATATCCCAGTTGGCATTGTCTGTTTCAAGATTAAAAGATTCAGCTTAACATATAGAACCATTAGCAAATCAAATGTTTAAAAGATCACGTTTTCATATTTATTTATTTATAAACAACTGTTTATATTAGTAACAACAGTGTTTCATCATTTGTGGTGACTCTGAAAGTGAAGCAACTAAATAGAATTCAGCCATCATACATTTTATTATTTAAGACATGTCAAAATGCTTAATGTTGCTCAGTGTTGATTGTTGTTGTTTTAGAGCCACAAAGCAGTTTCATGAAAGTATTTATAATGTGTACAAATGATTTGAATGTTGTTAAGTTTGCTCTTCTAATTCACAGAGAAACAGATGCGTTCTTATACTGCTGTGACTTCTCCCCACGTGCCATTCAGCTGGTCAAGGTAAGTGTGTTTTATATTGCTGGGAAAATACTGTAGGGAGGTGATTACATTTCTTTAAGTAGTAATATCAAATACTTAAAACATGCAATAAGATCAAATGAAGTAAACTTAGCAGTGTTGTATTTATAGTACTTAATATGATCATCAAATTAAGTCCTTGGAGTCATAGACTACTAAAATATTTACAGTAGTTTGTATAGTTATTTTATTGTCAATCTTTAAGCATTTAAAAATGGAATAAATTAGATTTTGAGGTCCTGACCATTGTTCTCTTACACAATGTACACAAATGAATGTACTGCAGAACAACTGCTGAAGCTACAGCTCAGTCAATATGACTATCTTTTATTATACTATTCACAGCTTTAAAGGTTCATTGAATAATTATTAATAATTCTATTATTTTAATTAACAATAAATCAAATCTATCTGACACTGTTTGTGTTCGGAGGTGATGTAATTTTAAGTTCTGTTACCGAAGACGCCAAGATGTGTGACTACAATAGTTGTGTCTTACCAGAGGTAATGAAATCAAGGTGAAGCAGGTTGAACTATGTAAACATGAGAGAAACGCAGTTGACAGACATGACACAGACATGAAAATGTCAGACACCATGTGCAGAAACAGCATTAAAACACCTTAGATTGAATACTGATCATAGCACAATAAAAAAAGATTGTGACCGATCAATGCATAAGAATGGACATAGTTTTATATTTACAGTAATTGCAACATTATAGACAACAAAAAAAACTGAAATACTATAAGATTTTTATTTCAGATTAGTAGATAACAATTTCTTGTAATTTTACATTATATATAACATTTTAATACTGTAATTTAGCACTTTATGTGGAATAACTTGATATGTCCTGTAGAATATAAAAAGAACAGTCTGTATCTGAGCTACCATTCAGCAATTAGCTTTGTGTGACAGTGACACTGTTTTGGATATAGCCTACTTTATTTTCCTCATATAGGACCATCCAGACTACGATGACTCTGTGTGCCATGCCTTTGTCCATGACATTTGTGAAGAGATGGCCTCCTTTCCCTTCCCTCCTCAGAGCCTGGATGTTATTCTAGCAGTTTTTGTGCTCTCCTCCATTCATCCAAAGCGGTAGGTCAAGGTCACAGCACAAAGATAGGAGAGCCCGATATCATTTATCACCTGCCAACCCCCCCACTACGCCTGCAACCCCCTATAACCCTCCCAAGCCGCCTTCACTTTCCCCAGGCTTTGTCTGAATGTCAACACAAAACCCAAATCTAAATCTAAATACATTCTGTATTGTGTCACTGTGTGCAGCATATACTATTAACTGCAGGTGATGCAGTATAAAGATTTAAGGGACATAACACACATGAGCTGTAGTGGGCTATAGTAATAACAAAATGTCCTTTGTCCATGTAAGCCATTTCATTTTGTTATACTTTGTATAGCTATTTTGTGAACTGTATGTTTTGTGGCCTCAGGGAATACATTCCTATATATAATATACATTATTCTGTTCATGGTGGCCTGGGTCTTCAGTATCTGCAGTTATATTACACCACATTATTGTTCTGTTAATTGACAGGATTCAAGAGGTCGTGAACCGACTATCTACATATCTGAAACATGGAGGGATATTCCTTCTCCGTGATTATGGGAGATATGACTTCTCACAACTTAGGTTTAAGAAAGGTTAGCCTTCAAAAAATAACAGACACTTTATTTCACATAATTTCTTGTACTGTGCACAGTGCTCTATAAGCCTTTCTGTGTGTCTGTATTGTGGTTTAATACCTTAAGTTTTTCACTTTCAGGACGGTGTTTATCAGAGAACTTCTACACACGTGGGGATGGAACCTGCGTTTATTTTTTCACAAAACGTAGGTATTTTAATTTATATATCAAGTAGTTGCTGACACTAACTGGTGGGAATTTGTGCTTTGGTGGATTTTAAATATATATATATACTTGCTGGACATTTTATTAGGTAGTCATTCTTGAGAGCTTAAGAGGAGGTCGTAATGTTTCGGCCACCCTATTTAAAATGAATGAAGGGGCCAAAACATTAAAAACATCTTAATATAATGCACTCCAGTATGACTCCACCACCCACTATGACTATGGTAAACATTTATTTTCCATCCATTTTCTGAACTGCTTAGTGCTGGAGCCTATCCTAGCTATCATACAGGCGAGAGGCAGGGTACACCCTGGACAGGTCGCCAGTCATCGCAGGGCCACATATTGACAAAGACAACCATTAACCCTCACACCTACCCGTATCAACCCCAGGACCGCCCGTCATTAATAAACATTTATAAGAATGATCACATTTCTGACAGTTCTATGGTGTATCTAACAAAGTGGCCAGTAAGTGTCTATATACAGCTGTAGCCAGGTGGTTACAGCCCTAGTTATTGACTGTGTTTTTGTATATGTTTACAGAAGAAGTTCATAATTTATTTTCTAAAGCTGGACTGGAAGAAATTCAGAATCTGGAGGACAGGCGACTACAAGTGAACAGAGGAAAGAAAGTTGCAATGCATCGAGTTTGGATGCAGAGCAAGTACAGAAAATCATATCCAACTCCACCATCTTAACACCACATTAAAGATGGCCTCATTTGGACCTTTGCCTCTAACTCATTCAATGTTGAGAACTTTTTGTTTTGGTTGTGTTGTTTTTATGTTTTTTTTTACTGAACTGGTATGTGTACAAGAAAACTGTATGCAATAAAGCTGTAAAGCATATTATCAAACAGAACTGTTTTGATGTTGGTTTTTATATATTGCACATCACTGAGTATATTCACTATATTGGGAAAACTTCTCTAGATTCACAGTGAAATACACTGAAGATGCATTAAACCTTTAAAAAAAAAGCAAGAGTCTCAGTTTGATTATTGACAGAAATTAAATACTTCATTCAAAAAAATACAAATCAGGGACAAATATTTATTTTAGTAAAATACATTTCTAACATTATGAATTAAATCAACATGTCAGAGTTATTAGGCTTGTTAATCAAAGTTACAGGTGTAAGTAAAATTTCTATTTTTAAAATTCAGCTTGTAACTACACATATCAAATCCTCTTCTTTAATATGTCCCTTTTAACTGCAGTGGAGTAAAAGTAACAAAATACAAGTGCCTCAAAATGTTTTAATAATAAGTAACTTATTAAACACAGCTTTGACTAAGTTATTTGTCCATTAATCCAAATGATTACAGTCTGTAGTTTTGTTACCGTGTCTAAATTTCAGACATCTCTATCATTTACAGAAATGTCACAAATTATTTAATTTATTTAAAGGGAAAAACAGAATAACATCAACTCACTGAATAATGGTGATCAGTTCAGTTACACACAAAATGTGACTGTGGACGCGTTATATGTGTGGTTTATATGTTTTAGTAAAAGTTTTGGTAAAATTAATCTTAATGCCATTAACGGTATAGAAAATGCATCACCCTCGTGATAAGGATTTTTGCACACGATGCATGACGTTTCATAGACAACCACTTGAAGACGGAGAGGTAGTCCTGGAGCCAGGACGCGCTGCTGAAGGGTGAAGAGGTTCGTGTCGTAAAACATAAAATTATTACACATTTTCACAGTCCCTGTGCCTATGTAAAAGCAACTGTGGCTCGCCAGTTGGTTAATTTCACAGTCAGTGTGAAAGAGTAACTGTGCGCTGCAGTACCTACACACGAAAAGTAGCTTGATGAGTGTCCAAAGTAGTGGAAGTTTGGAGGGGACGCCATCTTTGGTCCCAGCTCTCCACGTCCCCAATACGGACTGTGTTTTCGGCAACATACCACGGCAGTGGTGAAGGCCCAGGAAGGTATCGTGAAACGTTTTGAGACCCATATATCTCTTGTACTTGCTCGTTTTGTGTATTTGTTGCAGAACGGTAGGGGAATGTGTAAAAATGACCAAACAGATCTTGGTGGCGAAACCTGCTTGCTAGCTAGCTAACATTACAGTAACGTTAACGCGTCAGCTCCAAAGTCCATTGAGCCTGTTTGGATGGCTACTAGCTGAGGACAGGACCGTCTTTCCCTGCTCAGGCCAGTGCACTAACCTAGACACAAATAGGTGCATAATGGCGATAACCCTTTGCCACAGCAGAAAGGTTACGGCTGCAGTCGCTGCATCTTTCTTTAAGCATGCTGTCGTAATTGGGAAAACACTGGTCAAGTTATCGACGTTAAAATTGAGCTGCGACAGTAAACTGAGAAATCAAACAATTTCTGGTGATGGTTAAATCACTGGCTTGGCAGCAAGTGATGTAAGTAGTGTATGCGCAGCACTGTTAGCCAAGTTACTGTTTGTGTTGACTGGTGTTTTCCTACAAAGTGTGTACAGTATCTGTGCATGTCACCATCTTAACGGTACAGAAATAGTCTCAGATAGGCTTTAAATATACCGTGAGTCCATCATGAACTGTATGCTGTGCCCTGTGCTAAAGATGCTACTACACTGGACGGTATGCAGCCTGGTTTAACCTTTTGTGTTTCTAACTTGGTGTAAAGTGCTTTGTGTTATGCAACACTCCAACAAAAATGTAAGGGAGCCTATGGGACACAAGCTGCTTTGGGCTGTGCTGCATGTTCACCCACACGGAGACAAATAACTCGTTTATTTTATCATTTTTGGTGAACATATGTGGATGTAATTTACACCCTCAGTAACGATGGAGAGCATCTACTTAGCTTTGGGATTTTAAGTAGCCTGTACATTTATTTGCATTAACAATGGCATGTGCAGTGGTTGAGATTAAACAGTGATGCTTGCCTAAATAAGATGTCGCTCCTAACTCTCAGATTGGGATTGGGATTGTGCTGTTTTTTTTTAATTAAGATTAAGTTGTCAGTGGATGAAGCTAGGTGGGAGTAATCCAACCTAGATTTTCAAGTCTTCCCCAGTGTCTGCCATAAACAGGTGGTCACTCTGCTGAGCAGCATGGAGTTAAAATGACATCCACAGCAAGGGTTGTAAGGGTTCAACTGCTTGTTCCTGCAGGGGCTTGAATATAGATAATAGTTTTGCCCTGAGGTCTTCATGTTCGAAACAAAGGGAAATCCTTGAGAGAGATTACACAGCTGATTTGTATTTATTATGTGACACTGTGA
>OMLM01001204.1:7624-19194 GCA_900302695.1 Helostoma temminkii
ACCTAGAAGCGGAACACAAAACAGAAGGGATGATATGAATGTATGGCAATATTTCTGTTAATGGATCTGCTGTCAAGTGAATCTCTCTCACACACACACACACACACACACACACACAGGTAATACTAGTGTTAGCTCTGTATTTTAAGTTAAAGTTAAAATATAAATAATTAAAAAAGAATTTAAATAATTGATAAGAGCCCCTTTGACTGAAACCTGTGGTGTATGAATCAAGTTTCTGACATCACCACCATGAAGAGATCATGATACACTAAAGTACGGTGTCTGTAGCACGTAGAGACACGTACACAATCCAACTGAAATCAGAAGCTACTGCTGGTGATGTTGCTCAAACTAAGGAGGGTGTCATCTTGGTCAAACTGCTCCCCCAGAACTCCTCCACATGACATCATCTGAAGTAATATTTCCTAATATTTCATGTAGAGAAGTCTTTCAGACAGAAACAAATATATTTTGATATAGGAAAGGCAGAATGAATTCATACATTTAGTCCTTTGTTTATTTATTCATGTATTTCTCACACTAGAATCAAAGGAAGCAAGATGAAAAATCAGTGAATTTTCCTTTTTCCTGATTCATTTTACTTAAAAATTATGCTTAAATACCCATATGTACATGTACAAGTTTCTCATATTACACCTAAGAACCTAAGAGTTCCTTCACTGTATGTAGTGAATGTGACTATCGTTTGAGAAAAAATCCTTCATTTAAAGAAGTAATGATAATATTTCATGAGATGCAGTGGTGAGAATCATCATCTCCGAGTTGCATGTAACACCAGCATCTGTTTTTATTAATGAACAATATAATAACATGTGAATTACCAGTTGCTTAACAGAGTTCTGTTGCTCTTGCATTATGGCCATATACGTCGAGGCCTTCTCCTTTGTGGAATACATATCCTGCTCTTGGTCGTCATAATTCAGCAGAGTCAGTGTAGTCTAGAAGAAAATGAAATAAAATGAGTATGCTGAAACACTTTTTAAACGCTGCTAAGATTTATTTATTTTTTTACAATAGAGTTTTACCTCATTTGGTAAATTAGCTTTCCTGTTGAACATAAGGGAGTAAGGGGTGAATTTAGTTGTAGGGTTTATGGACGTTCGGAAGAGAAACAGCACGGGCTCTAGAAAGTCATCCCACTCTGCCTGCTTCTCCGTTTCCATCTGCACGATGGCCTCCTTCAGCAAAGGACTTGTGAGGTCGTGCAGTGGGTTGAGCTGAGGCTGATCCACGGGAGAAACCTTCTGCACAATGCTCCACTTGTCGCACAGCAGCTTGGTCACCTGCAACATGTGCGTATGTCTCTAATCAGTACATTGACCTGTTTGTTCTGAGTAACTCTGTGACTCATATCTCACCTCATCACAGAAGACGGCGTTCTGTGCACAAACGATTGTTTTAGGGGCACCAAACCTGATAGAATGGAGAACAGAAGTTATCTTTGGCATATCAACACAAGACTGACAAATGAAGTGATGCTTTCTGAAACATGCCTGTATATACATTTGGAGACACATCTTGCAACGGACAAAGCATCTATCTTTGGCACTGGAAAAGCCTCTGGCCATTTACTAAAATAATCAATGACGACTGTGACATACGCGTTGCCTTGCTGGGTCTCTGTGAAGGGCCCTGGATAAGCAAAGAGAACAGAAGTCATTCTCTGTGAAGAAATTATACAGCCGGGGGGAAAAAATTCATGAAATTAAATAAGGCAAAAACCTATGATGTCAATTCCGACAATGTCCCAAGGCGCGTCCACTTTTATAGGCCGGACCGTTCTTGCTAGGTTCTTATTCCTCTCTGTGTGCTGACACGTTTCACACACTTTAATCTGAAACAGGTAGAAGATGTTAAAAACAAAAGTTAGACAGTATAGTAATTATGTGCCAGTGAGGTAACAAAATGCGAGTGATGTGTATGGATGTTTAGTACCCAGTCCACCACATCTTTGATGATCCCCAACCAGTAGTACTTGCTCTGGATTCTGTGGACCGTCTTCTTTTGGCCCAAGTGATGACCGATGTCACTGAAGTGGCAGTCCAGAAAAATCTGCCTCTTCCTCTCAGCCTCAATCACAACCTCCCTCTTCTCTTCTTTCTTGGGTCCCACATAGTACAGCTTACCCTCTAGAGTGAAGAGGTCATGTCAGATACTTAACATTTAATGTAATGTTCTCAATACCCCAAACAGATAACTGCTTCAGACATAAAGGAGCAATTCTGCAATAAATACTTCTGGTGTGAGGGGAGAACATCACACCAGACTCCGTTAAGAAAGGTCGGTATTTAATGTTGGCTTGTTAATCTGAAAGCTAGATATTTGGCTGAATATACATTTGGGCCAGCTGACAAACGGTTAATGACATTTCTTTCATTTGGCATACGCTCCGTTTACAAAACAACACGTACTTCCACAGGATGCACGTTTAAAGCTAGTTCGACTGTTTTCCCGTGCCTTCAGTTAGCTAGCTACTTTGCAAACACCGAAAGCAACTTTTAGATGTTGTGATCCACCTAGCAGAACGCTAGTTAAAAGTAACGACAAATTTAGTCCGCCGAATTTCTACAGCCTTATACATTATTTTAATAATATGATACGTTATTCTGAATATGTCATTTACATGTCGATATGCAAGAATGTTTTAAATCGGGAGTTTTTTGAATGGAAGTTCAAGATATTTAAAAAAGAAAGTAAACTCCACCTACAAAATACCTCTTACCGTCAATTATAAACTTCTGGGCGTATCTTTTGAGGTTCTTCTTTCGTAAAGGATTCATCGTCTGAGGAAAGCATCCTTTAGCTACGAAAGTGTAAATATCACCGAGTTTATTGGAGCTGGATTCAACCACCTCCTCCTCAGCCACTTGCAACGACTCTGCGCTTAACATTTCAACAGAGGCTTTACTAATTAGCATAAAAAATAGTGATTATAAGCCTCCATAAACATAAATATGCTGACTGAAAAGCGACATACTTAACAGTAGTGATAACCACTGCTAATAAAGACAAATAACCCACTACATCACAACAGGATAAATGTATAAGGCATGCGCCTGGCTCCTGTAACTTCTTCTTCTTCTGCATTTAATGACAATATTTTGTACTTGCGCCCCCTTCATGTTATGACTGTTTTTTATTTAACAGTGTGCCGCTGTGTTTATTTTGAAGCCCCCGCCGGAAGCGGGCGGTCTCTTCACTTGACTAGGGCCAATATACAGTCTCTTTGGTGTTTACCACACTCTAGTGTTCACAGTTAGTAACTACAACTACACGATTTTCATTAATAACATCAATAACAAAAAACGCTTAACCACATGGCCAGAAGAAAAGCAAAAATAGCTAAAGTTTACATTGTGACTACCGCAAAATAAGAACACTCATCTTCCTACTATACTACCTGTGAAGTCCGTCTTTCTTTTGTGAAAGGAGCTTTTATTTTAGGACTTCGAACCGGAAGTGCTTGTTGTTTGCTTGCTGCTAGCAGAGAAGTATCATTAGTATTTACAGTTCTCGCGTACTTTTTGATTTTTGATATTTTTGGGCATATTGTGCTTTTTTCTGTTTCGAGAAAGTAATTCCCTTTAACCCTATAGTAATGGCAAACGAAGAAGCGAGAAAGCCGCAGTTTTATATCTGTAAATGTTTCACGACTGACAATATTTTCCTGGAGGACTATAAGCTCCATGTTCGCTTTTTGTCCCAGCAGCAGTTTAGACTGGACTACCAGGAGGTGGGTAGCTAGATAATAATCCAAACTAGTAGTAACAATGACAGGGGCTGTGTGTAAACCCACTGACAGGTGTGTGCTGTGACCTTTGTTCATTCGCAACACAGCTGCTTCGGAGGATGGGCTGCGTCACAGAGCAACAGTTTGAGGATGTGCTCAACAAGGTAACACAACAAGAAAGTGCGTTTGTGTGTGCAGTCAACTAAATGAAAGGTGACTGCTGACGTGACACCTGGTTGGTTTAAGAGTAGGGGCATTCAACCGGTGGTTCGCGGACCCCTGGTGGCCTTTGAAAACATCGCAGGTGGTCTCTGTTTATGCATTAAGTATTGTTTCATTGGGAATCACACAATTAATAAAAAACATTTTATTGTTATATTTTTTAAGACATTTCCATGTGTGTTTTTAGGCTAACATAAAATCTTGAAAAAGATTATTTTCAGAACTAAAATAGTGCTAAGTCGATGCTTGCTAGTCTGTGTCTGTGAAGAGTCTCAGTCATCCAGGTGAAGTTGTCATCCAGTTGAGTCAAGGCAACTGGACTAGTCCAGAATAATCCGGTCCCCTTCACACACTCACCAGGAAGGCCGCATTAAGTAAAACAAAACCATAGCCACATACAAATCATTGCCCATCCCTAGTTAATTGGGATTGAAGGGGTTGTCAGAGGTGTGACTCACACCCTCTTCCTGTCTTGTCCACCTAATGAGCGTATTCAGTGCAGGAGTGAAGTGAAACCAACCTGGGGGATAAACTAGCTGCCTCCAAACAACTTTCCCCAAACTATCAAAGCTACTAAATGAGTAGTCAGATGTTTTGACGTAACAGAAAGAAGTCCAGTTGCTGTGGCTCAGCTTGCAGATACTTGCTAGTTTGTGATTTGCTAATATTGTTTGGGTTCAGTTAATATGCATCATATATGCACCACTGTATTACCAAATATTCTCAGGTTAACACCCATACACCCAGTCGTATACCACTGATAACAATTCATTATATGTCAACTTGCGATAATAAAGCATTATCACCTAATTGTGTAGTTATTTTCATCACAGAGACCTTCCCACTCGCCTTGTGATAGACAAAAGTGTTGAAAAGGTAGAGGTTACTCACATAAAGACCACATCTAATGACTGTGTTATGATGATTAACAAACTTGTGATCTGAAGACAATACTTGACTTCAAGATAACGAGTCTGCAGTCATCCCTACTAGACTGTAACTGCTCTGTTTAGATTTCACAGGAAGTGAAGAGGCGACAGTGTCTCAGCGTGACGTCTGCTGAGAGAGCCGCTGCTATAAAAGACATTTACCAACCCCTCCATACTCATGTGTACCACCTGCAGGTACTGACTACACCAGCCTCCCCTTTAAAGTCAATAGTTACAGTCGTGACTGCTCGCTGAGCCACACGTACACTCCACCTCTCCTCAGGAGTCCCACCTCGCTCCAAAGTTCAAGCAGATTGTTGAGTATTGTAGAAGCAGCGACGCCAGTAGTGAAGGTCTCCTAGACTTGTTGGAGGAAGAGGCGGGTGAGCTGGAAATCACTTTCATTAGTGGACAGTGTTCAAGTGAGAAGGAGTAACTCACTCTAAATACCCAAGCAAGAAATGATGGCCTTTATATTGGAGTGTTATCATAATGTTGTGCTTAAAGCATTTTAAAAATGCTTCAAATTAAAGCACTTGGATCTCAAAGTCTCAGCATTACGTCATAATATGTACGCAAATAAACACATCATTTGACCAAATGCATAATGAAAATAGTCACATTTATCAGCAAGGGCAGGCATCAGAGTTTATGGGCCTTAAATCAGAAAAATACCAGCACTAACAGAGGCTGCCTGTCATCCCCAATTTGGTCCCATATGTTTATGTTGATTGAACAATGATGTGACAGTCACTCATTAATGACATACTGATGCATGACATTGTTACACAGAGCATCACTGATTTATTCCCATCTGTCTGCTTTAGCTCCGAGGGTGTATCGCTTCCCTGTGTTTGAAAAACGCTTCTGTGAGGATTTGGTGGAGGAGCTGGAGCACTTTGAGCGGTCACCAGCCCCTAAAGGAAGACCCAACACCATGAACCACTATGGAGTAATGTATTCATTTCTCCTTAAGCATCATTTAATCATTGCTCGGCCGTTCATGTTTCAGCTTTAATGTGCTGTGACATTTGGATCCTCGCCTCACTGTGGTCGCATTGCTTATGAAATATGAGGAACTCTGAAATAAGTGAGAACGTGCAGGAGACTTTGATGGATTTTCTGTGAAAGTCATGATGTTCTAGGGCTCATTCAGTAGCATGCACATACTGTGTGTCTTAAATCAGACCAATATAAAATGTAAAAGCCGTGGAAGGAGAACATGATATTACTCATGATGTTCTTCTCATTTACTCTCTTTCAAGATCCTCCTGAATGAACTGGGCTTTGATGAAGGCTTCTTCACGCCTCTCCGTGAGCAGTACCTGCGTCCGCTCACCTCCATGCTCTTTCCAGACTGTGGGGGGAGCTGTCTGGACAGCCACAAGGCCTTTGTGGTCAAATATAGCATGAATGAAGACCTGGACCTGAGTTACCACTACGACAACTCAGAGGTTACTCTTAATGTTTCCCTGGGCAAGGACTTCACAGAGGGCAACCTTTATTTTGGTGATATGAGACAGGTGACCATATGGTTATAACACTGTACTACAATACTATAACTACTGCTGTGGTTACTACCACACATACATCAGTTCTACCACATAACCTTGTGAAAGCTGATTTTGAACGAACGATACAGTAATATGTATATGATTTATCTTTTGGGTTAGTTAGTTATACAGTCTGAGTGTAACACCAACAACCACTTGGAATTAAATGTGATTTCTACTAAATATAAATGCTTTTTAAGACACTACAGGCAATTATTTGTTTTTTTGTTATGATATAAACATGAATGATAATTAATAAGGATATAGTAAAATACTGTGCGTTGATGTGTTTACTTATTATAAGTCATGTTGATTAATTCATCTGTATGAATTCCTTCTGTTTAAAGGGAATGTTAATGTTATGGGTAAGACTGACATCTTTCTGTGTTAGTGAAGGACCTCAAACCATCCAATCATTCAACAAGTGGTTTTGTTGCCTCTTCAGGTTCCTTTAAGTGAGACAGAGTGTTCAGAGGTTCAACACAAGGTGACGGAGGGCCTCCTCCACCGGGGACAGCACATGCACGGGGCCCTGCCGATCTCCTCCGGCCAGCGCTGGAACCTCATCATCTGGATGCGAGCCTCACAGGAACGCAACAAACTGTGCCCCATGTGTAACACGAGGCCAACGCTGGTTGAGGCAGAGGGCTTTGCTGATGGGTTCACCAAACAATCTGAAGAGCTAACGAATGTTTCCTGCGTACTGACGTGACGTATCCAGCTGCGGCTGGCAGCTCCTATGAAAACTGTAGGCTTGACATTAGGTGGTGCTATCAGCAAAGACACTGCAGGAGACTGCAGTGAATGCTGCTACCTCGAATGCTGTAGGAAAATGGTTTACTTGTTTTCTGCTGCACTGTGGTTTGATTGTGGTTCAGTTCACGAGACTACACTAAGCAGGTGTAGAAAGACATTAAGTAAAACCAATGACACATTTTGATCTTATTCCAAATTGGAATTTGTATTTATTATAAATTTTTTTTATTAAAAATAGTAATGGGCACAAAGTTCTGGTTTTATACATTTTACTTGTCATATTGTACATTATCCTACACTGGCCACTCTATTAGGTACAGCTGTATAATCTAATGCAACCCAGAACATCTGTTCTGTCATGAATTCTACTTTTACAAAGTTCAAATTTTTCAGCTTTTATGTTGAAGCTGTTTATTACTGAGGTCAAAGCATGTGGTGAAATCATACTGGAGTGCATTATATTAAGAGGTGTTTCTAATGTTTTCACACATATGCAGATGGGATGACCAAAACATTAGAAACACCTCTGCAACAGTTTTATGAGGAAGGACAAACATTCAACACATTTCTCAGACTTCTAGGATTGGTGAGAATTATTATTTATTTTTTAAATATGTTCCAAAATGTATGTTAATGTGCAGAGGTGCTATTGAAGCAAACACAGAACAGAAGATATTTGCTTCTAAACAGCAGAGCTGGAGAGGAATGTGCAGAAGGGCGACTTAAGCCACCACTAGTCTTGTACTAGTGCCAACTTAAGTTGCAGTATTGCTATGTAGCTTTGTTACATCTGCTACTAGTATCATTTACCCTCATCTACCACTGACCTTTTGGTGGTTGAATTGAATTGTGGGTAATGAAGGCTTCAGGTAAGAAAAATGCATCTAGGACAAATACTATGTCTTATTATGCTTATTATCGGTTTTAATGTTTAATTGTTCAATGTGAATCTGAGAACATTAAAGGACTGTAATGCTAAATACTATTTTAATAAAGTCATAAATAGCAGTAAAGCGAATCAGATCAGTTTATCCCCTTTAACAATATATTGATAGCATTGTCTTTTCCCACAACTGTTTTATATGTTGGTAACTGTACCGTACCGGTACCGTTCCTGTTTGAATGGCTGGCTGTAATCTGTTTTCATATTGACCAGTTGTGTTGATTGTGTTATTGAAATTTGGCTAAATCAGCTTCCTGGATCAGGACAAATATCACAACCATAGGTTTCTGCTCAGCACAGGACAACACACATCATTTGAAATAATATAATTTTAATGATATAAATTATACCTCTTAATCATGAATATTTATCTTGTCTGCATTTTGTATTGTCATGTGCAGGAAGTAAACTCGTGTGGAGTGCTTGAGTGTAGAAACATAACCACAAACGTGTACTAATTCATCTGAATCATCTGCAGCAACATGAGAGGTTTTTGGTTGTTTCTTTTTTTTCCAGGTAAATGTGCCAGTGTGGAGTGTTGTACTGGAGGGAAGCAGGGGAAAGAAGAGCTGATTCTTTGGGTCAGGGGTACACTACAGCACACTCAAAACTCACACCAGAACACAAATACTCAGCAGCTAATACAGAGTAAAAGGCATTGCTTTGTGCAGACTTTACAACATGTGTGAGATTATTGACTGATTTCAAGATTAGTTTGAATTCAGAGGATTTACAACAATGGCAAAGCATCATAAATAGCCTAGTAATAGTAAAGAGATATATATATATATATATGTTCACATCATGTATATACAGAAAAATATTTTCTATTTTGTTAGGGCACAATACAAATAAAAAAAATTCCATATACTATTCAGAGCAACATCTGTCAACAAATGCACCGGTAGATGCATTTACTACTCCAGCTGCATTGACTGTATCAGTCCCACTTAACCAGTCTGCTGTTATTATCCACACAGCTGTCAGTCTGTGCCTCCTTGTACTGTCTGTTGGTCAGCACTGGCTGCATTCAGTAGTCAAGGCCACATAATATGCGCTGCTCTGTCAGCAAGACATCAGCTTGTGTCCCATCTTCATAACGTGGTCTCACTGCTCATGTCCCGTGGCCGGTGGGGGTCGATGTCTGAGTCGTAGTCCGACTCCATCTCGATCTTGACCTGGGGCACGGGACAGGCCATCCCTCGGGGCATGGGCATGGCCGGAGATGACGGACAGGAGATCTTCAAGTGGAGGGTGATGCTGAGGAAGGGCAAGCTCCAGTTATGATACACACCCACAGCCAGGACACAGAGGGCTTACTGGGGGAGGGTGGAGGAGCTCAGCCATGAGGCATCATGACCCGAGTCAAAAACTACAGCTGCTCATGTCAGTGTTGAGCAAAAAACGATGAACTAATAAGTAAAATGAGTTGCTGCAGTGTTTGTCTGTGGCCACAGTGTCTCATGGTGAAGACTGGTGACAGGGACGGCTTTGAGGCTGGGGAAGGAACATGGGAATCAATTTGTTGTGTCCCTTTACAAACACGTAATTTTACCATTTCAACAGGGACCAAAGACCATTTAACAAATTTTTTTAAAGCTTATGCATTTCTACTATGCAAAATTAGCCACATGTATTTATTAAAATGTGGCAAAAGAAGGGCAGCACAGTGGTGTAGTGGTTGGCACTGTGGCCTCATAGCTAGAAGGACCTGGGTTCAAATACACTGGTTTGAACTGCATCCAAAGATACATAGTTAGGTTAATCTAATCTAAATCCTTAATTTGCAATATCTTGCAAAATAAGTTAATACTAATCAATAATCAGCTACACTGTCAATTCCAAACCATGCCCCTTTCAAAGCAATGCAGACATTACAGCCATTTTGAAACTCCAACAACGAAGTCTGACAAAGCAGTTCTGGCTAAACGTGTAGCAAAATGTTTACACGCTTTCCACTGAAACTGGAGTGGCTTCAGGTGAGGATGGTTCAGAGAGCAGAAAACTTGGTCCTGCTACATTTCACATGCAGGTGTAGCTGATGTAGTGCAGAGATTCAAAATATGGAGGAAAAAGAAACAACCAAAACAATGACGCACGTTGCATGTGGATGAATTTACAGTTGTATACAAACTGATCTACAAGAAATTTGTAAATAAATGTGCACTACTTATACCACACATTATCTACACAAGAAGACAGAAAAACCTTTATGGCATTCAATCCACCACCCTTGACCTCACAGTCACTGCCTTTCAGCCACATTCAGCAAGTGAAGAATTACAATATACTGAGCTTTGTGTACAAAATGCATCACAGTGCATATGCTGTGACACATTTATCATATAACACAGGAAGTGTAGCAGCAGGATTGTACTGTTATTAACATTTTAATATTCTGCATTGCCTTAAAGTGCATGGAAAGGAGACTGCGCCCAGACATGACACTGAGGGGAAACTGTGTCCAGTGATCAAGCGTATAGTTTACATTTATTCTGAAAATCTGAAAAAAAAAAGATGTAATAAATATAATAATAATAATAGGGTTTCTAATGAACCTAATACATTTGGTAATAATTAATGTAATATACACAATAGAGCTATAATAATGGGAAGCGCTGTAATATTATGCAATACAATGAAACACTGTGATGACTCAGTTAAACTAAAATGGGTTGTTCTGTCCATATTTCATTTGAGTCACCTTAACAAAAAAACCCACAATGTACCTGTAGTAGCAAACCATGCAGACAGTTTTGGTTTCATTTGCGTGTACTGAACGCACCACAAACAAAGTCCATGTTCAGCAGAGGAGACAGACATGTTCAGTGAATTCAAGGCTGCTGCTGCTACACTCAGGGCATAGTCTTCACATTGCAACTTGCAATTGATTCAGAATGCATTCACACTCTTTTTGCACATTGTATTAAATTGTTAAATAAATGCAAATCAGTCTACACACAATACCCCATAATGACAAACTGAAAATTGATTTAGCAAAATAACTAAACATATCTACAAAAGTATTCAAAAACTGTCCTGTAAGTCTCGAGATGTGACTAGAATTAACTGGTCCACATGTGGCAACTTGAATTGATAAGATAAAACTTAATTGATCCCCAGAAGGGGAAATTCACATCACATCAAACAAACCTTAAAACAAGAGAACTGAATAAATCTAGAAAATATATTTAATCTTCAACAGCCAAATCAGGAGAAGTCTCTTACTGTGGAGATCCCTAAATATGACAGTTAACACACACACCCATTGATTGTGATGGAGCTTGAGAGCATCTGCTAGGAAAGCTGAGATAAACTGGGATAAAATCTTCCAAAAAATATTTTTGTATGTATATTGATTGGCAAAGACTGACAGAGTATTTCACACTGTACAATAGATTTACAAATGTGCA
>OMLM01001204.1:21717-36007 GCA_900302695.1 Helostoma temminkii
TCATTAAAATTTTTCTTTAATATCCATATTTACATGTGCCACATGGTTGTTACTGTAGTTCTCCTTACTTGTCCTTGTGTTGCTTTAACAGGTGAGTTTTCCCTCTTAGGGATCATTAAAATGTAAAAATTATCTCATCAGTATGAACAGGAGGGATTGCTACAGCATGAAAAAAAATAGTTCTGTTGTTTCATGGCACAATTAAAAACTGTTAAGAGAGGAAGGGACAGTTATGGTCCATGTATATTTCATACTGGAAGCCCACTAGAACAGCATGTGATTCCTACTATATGCTTTTCGTACCTTAAGTATTGGTGCGAGGAAAATCGACACTCCAGTGAGAACAAACACCAAAATGCCCGTCACTCTTTGTTCTCTGAAAATGAGACATTGATAAAATATACATCAAAGTGTCAAGTCAATTTCACAAAAGCTTCACACTATATACTGAGTGTATATTTCTCTCTATGACACTGCCTGCAGGGATTATTTCCCAGGTAAGAGTCCTCTTTTTATTTCTGTCTTCTGTCTTTATTTTACAGTGGACCAACCTGACTCCAAGGAACTGAGGCTGCTCTCCAGGAGCGCTCGACTCGCTCTCCATCTTCAGAGAGTCGATGTGAGCGATGGAGATGACCGTGGCAGCGACGTACCAGGGCAGGCCAATGAAGGAGCAGACAGCCATCAGGATGCCAACCCAGAACAGATCTAGATGGTAGCCACAGCCTTTCTGCAAGGGAATCCAAACAGATGTTTTATAAAGTGCCTTGAGATGACTTTTGTTGTGATTTGGCGATAAATAAATAAAGTAGAATTGAATTGAATTGAATTATATCATCAACAGTAAGAACTCAGGAGGTTTCCTAAATTACTTTTATTGTGTTTTAAATGTTAGTCTGGCTGTGAGGTTTTTAAAATGTAATAAATAAATCTAATTGATAAATAACTGATTCATAATTGATTGAGTAGGTCAAAGAGCAATAGATCAGAAGTGGCAACATGCAATAAAAATTTTTTCAATAACAGTATCATCCATAAATATGGTGAAAAAATGAAACATAAATTTCCAATTCTGAATTTTATGAATATGTTTTTTCAGTAGTAAGCAACATAAAGCATAGCAGTAGCACACCTACTTTAAGTTTGTTCTCCTTGCGGTTAACAATGACAGCGCTGATCTGCTGGTCCATGAAGATGAGGATGGTGACCAGCAGGGCAGGGACAAAGCTGGCTAGGTATATCCACCACGGGTTTTTACCAAACGGCATCACCAACCAGCCGCGGTCAGATCGAGTCGGCTAGTGGAAGATGGGAGAGAACTGTGTTTCATCGTGTACAAAAACTAAATATAAAAATGTTAAAATGATGATGGTACATTATATTTGTGCAGTCAGTAACTTTGTAGGAGCGACTCTGAATGAAGCCCTTTATTAGAAAAATGACTTGCTTTACCTTAAATTCTGTTGGGACAATCAGCTTGGGAGTCTCAAGTCCCATCAGCATATCAAGCCCCACAAACGTCATTATTGACATGAAGATAGAGAAGTCACTGATGAGTTTCCTTAGCTGACAGTGACAAACAATGACAAAAGGAAATCAGTTACGTGATTTTGCATTAACAAATGGAAATATTAGGTAAAGAAAGAGAGGAGCTATAGGGATCAGACACAGATGTGAGCAGCAGTCCTTGTTTGGCCTCATTGGACCAACGCTGCCACCAGCAACATTCACTTTCCTGCTTAACAGTACATTAACTGTTACAAATGATACTAGCTGAGACATCTGCATAAGACGTTGTAGCACAAACACTTTCTGAAACTAACAGTACTTTTCTGCTGCAGTGTGTCACGTTTTCTTTTTTGTGTACATTTGTTCTTTGTTACATCATAATTCATTATGCGTTCATTATTTACATCTCCATTCTTCTTAAAGGCACCATGTTAGGTTTTTTTAGGAAAACTTTTTTGCACAATGTACCCAGGATTGCATCTTGCATATGTATCATGTTAACTTCTAATGACATGCACAAACAACGCACCAAATTTAGGATGAAATTATTCATAGCCTTAGCAAGACATTTTTAGGAAACCGATTTCCGGGTTTTCTAGGTTTGCGCCACCTTCTGCAGAAACTATGAAACACCACTTATACAGAAATTGGAGGTGTCAGTTGTGCAATAGATCAAATCTTCATGCAAACGTTAATAAAGACATTTGTGCAGTTATAAGGTTTGGTGCATGTGATTTGGAGCCCTTAGAGAAAACATGAAAAAATGAATTTTAGGAAAACATGAAATGAAAGACACAGGCACATTGATGTTCAGATACTGTCATTTCATCACCTTGGTGGGGAAGTAGCGGCTGAACTTAAACTTCTTTAGAGTGAAAGTCATGGAGTAGGTGCCGAAGAAGAGGATGAAGGACATGAGGGCCAGATCGGGGATGTACTTGCATGACTTTCCCACAAGAGAACCTCCGTACTTCAGACACTGCTTCTTGCTCAGCTGGCTCCAGTCCAGAGCTGTCACATTCAACTGGGATAGTGGGTGGCAGTGGTGAGGAGACAGGAGATGGTCATTGACGATTGAAGTGTTTCGACAAAGACGCAGAGGAAATGCAAACACACTCAGTGTGAAAGTGGTCGGCACGGATATGAAGTTATAATCCATGGAGGAGAGTTAGAGGTTGATGGGACAGATGGTGAGAAACAAACAAAGGAGAGAGGAGAGCAAAGCCACTTCTTTGTCAGACACAGTGGATGTCTAGGTTAACGGTAAACAAACCATTTTGCTCTTTTCTTACATAGTTGCCATCATTGAGCCTGAAATACAGTGCGCTAAAATATAGTAAAAAATGAAAATGGAATGAAAACAAGCACTTACCCCAGAGACACTAGAGCTGTTATCTGGCATTGGAACTAAACCATTGAAGATCATTGTGGCCACTGTTTATGAATGACAGGGAGGTAATGAGACAGATAGTGAAGAGGTGGTGGGGAGGAAAACGAAGAGGGAAAGGAAAAAGAAATGGAAAACAGAATAAGAATCGAGCCGCTGCACATCGCACAGAGCACTTTGACGTCGACAAACAAACACACAAAGTGTTACTCACTTGTAAAAGGTGGCAGCCAAATTGTTTGTGCATGGCAAAAACAAGCAAGAGACAAATCAGTTACAGAAATCAATGTCTGCAGAACTTACTGCAAATCATTGCTATTTTCGAAAACAGATCACATATTAGTGAGCGCCTAAGGATGTGGATGTAACTTTGAATTTTATTAAGTTATGTTATTAAGTTATGCAAACATTTCTTTGGCGTTTATCTGCTGCAATTTCCTGTTACTTATCCGTAGAAAATGCATGACAATATCATATTCTGGTGAAATTGGCTTCAACAGTGGCCACAAATAAAAGTAATCACCAATTATATAATGTTTAGTTTGTGTTATACCACAGGGAGATTTACTTCTACAGACATTTTCTCAGACTACATTGCCACAGTAGAGCATGTCTGACGTGACCTAAGGTTGGATATCACATGCATGTGAAGATCAACAGTACCCAGTTCATTTTACTAAGCAGCCCATTAAAAAGTGTATTTCTTTAACTTATTTATTTTTTACCTTTCATGGAGCACAGCAGCTGCAAGCAGGCACAACTTTCAAATCTCAATAATAAAACAACATCTCAAGCTACAGCATTAGATCCTGAAAAACACTGACATTTACTGTATAAGTTCTGTTAAAAAGCCACAGGACAAACAAAGTTTTGTAAATTCTTGTACACTGAGGTGTCCTTAAGCACACCAATAGGTTTTAAAGCAACTGGATTGAAGAGAAAGTATGGTGCTAAATGCTCACTGTGAAGGATTATCTGCAATGGGAACCAAGTTTCAAATTTCTCCAGCTCCTGATTTTATAGCACCTTGATATGAGCTGAAACCAGGGTAGCACAGACATGATAAGTATTGGAAAATGGTTTGGTCATAATGTAGTCATATAGAATTAATGCCTAACTGGAGTCAGAATTTACCTTAAAAACATATATTCAGTAATAGGAACCGCAACCTTGTACATATCAGTCTAATGTACCCAAGAAGAGCCACACAAGTAGCCTTTTAAATCACAGCCCACTAATAACATTCATTCCTCTTCTATACCGCTTAGTCCCCGCGGGGGTCACGGGAGTGCTGGAGCCTATCCCAGCCAGCTTACGGGCGAGAGGCGGGGTACACCCTGGACAGGTCGCCAGTCTATCGCAGGGCCACATATAGACAAACGACCATTCACACTCTCACTCATGGCCAATTTAGAGTCCCCAGTTGACATGACTGCATGTCTTTGGACTGTGGGAGGAAGCTGGAGTGCCCAGAGAGAACCCACGCAAACATGGGGAGAACATGCAAACTCCACACAGGAAGAATCGAGAATCAAACCCAGGACCTTCTTGCTATGAGGCGACAGTGCTAACCACTGCACCACTAATAACATCTTAATAATAATTATGTGAAAAAAACATTTCTTTAGCAAACTAATTTAACCACACAAATGAAAATATTAATTTAAAATGTTGCTGGTAACACAATAAGATAAAGTTGAAATTTACCTTAAATAAAGTAGTATAGCATTATAATATTTATTATGAAATTAGCAGGTGTAATTTACCACATTACCAATCCACACTGGCTAATTGTGGACCCTGCTGCATCTCCCTGAGCCAAGGGGTGAACTCACTCGAGTCTGGGGCCAGGCACTCGCACTTGTAGGTGGTGACGTAGTCGGGCTTGAAGTTGGTGTCAATAGGGTAGTATTTGAAGGCGCCCACCATCTTCTTGATGGCGTCAGAGATGAAGATGAAGGAGATGAGGCTGGAAAAGCCCTCTTCTGTAAAGCGGGTCATGTACTTGATGATGTAACTGGCGTCAGTAGCTACCAGGACTAAACACTGCAGGCAGGAGTGGATGCCAATCCACAGACGCAGCTCCATGTAATCTATGTCATTGTTCCTTTTGGAGGAAGACATGACATAAATATGGTGAATGCATAGATGAAAGGAGTTCATTTGACATTACACATACTTGCAAAACTGCATTTACAGAGATCATATGAATAAAATGCAGACTAAAAAACACAGTTTATATATGTATACCAGGGGAGAGGTTCACAGATTTTCAAGTCTGTATTAAAACAACAGTCAGACATTAATTCATTCAATTATTCATGAATAATTTTACTTCCTCTGTTCATACAGAAACATTTGTTATGTAAGGAAGGTGAGGCTTCAACATCCAAATTAGTCATGGAGATTTTCTAAAATTTAAAACTAACTGTATGTTTAGACATTATATTAATTAGGAGGACACCAACCAACACAGTTATTAAGGCTATTCTGCTTATGCAATGACAACATCCAGCTGTTGCCATATATAATAGTACAGTAATGAATGTCTAAAGATTGATTCAGTCAGGGAATCAGTCTGTCGCATGACACTCAAAAACCACACATCCATGGTCCAAACTTGTAGATAAAAAATATTAGAAATATTGTATATAAAGTTAGCAAGGATGATTTGCTGTGTTTTTATTACATCAGATGGTAAAATTTTACTCATCATTGCAGGTAGTAACAACTTCAAAGTTACTGCCTCAATGATCATAACTTCAAATACAGACCATTGTGAATATGTCTCAAATTCAAGCCAGAAGGAAATAAAAACATAAGTAGAAATAAAAAGGTTGGTGCTACATGTGGCATCTAAATTTTGACTGGTTCAATTAGATCTGAATGTAAGTCATTAGCAGCATTTTGAAGAGAGGTCGTGTACTGAAGAGAAAAGAGGTTTAGTTGCTTTACTCAATAATGGCAATAATTAAAGTATAAAAACTTATTAAAGTGCAGTTCAAGTAAACTGCAGGATAAATTGTCTCTGAGAAAGCTCACTTGCTGAATTCAAAAAGGAGCTTTTCAAAGATGAGGATGGGTCCAGTGGAGCTGAGGATGATGAGAGGCTGACCGCTGAAGAGACAGAAGACAGACCCAGCCAGAGCCGTACCCAAGAAACTCTCCATCACTCCCTGTTAAAGGGGGGTGGGAGGGGGTGATCAGAGGAAGAATGTTTTAATATGCATGGAAACAGAGTGTGACAGGAAGAGGGGAGTTGTTGTGGGAAGAAATTCACAGTGCTGATGTTGGTGAGAAAACAAAATGCAGCTGAGATGGTGGAGGGGTTAATAACTGTTTAACTGTCAGTTAAATAACTGTTTGTGTGTATGAGTTCATACATGATTGTGTTGATGCAAAGGCCTTGACGCACTAATATAAAAAGGTAGACCTGCTCTGGTGAACTACAGTTATGTCCCAGTGCAATAGACTCTGACTGGCTGGTAACATTTTTATTATACAGTGAAAATTCTATGATAGAGTGGTAAAATTAAATTATTGATGATTCCTTGTACCTTTTCCCCACACATAAAGAACAGATGATTTGATACAAACTAAATTTAACAGAGAAAAACAGTGTCACATGTATGATATACAAGCTGACTATTGATAAATCCCAACAATACATCTAAACTGATAACACAATTGACACACAAATTACACTTGTACTTCCTGTTGCAGACACCAGCTGATTTTAATCTAGCGCTGCTTGTGTTTGTTTGGTGCCGTGCAAACACCTCAGGCATGTTAAATGTGAATGTGACTTGACTAGACATTGGTATCCTCTTACAGTACACCCTGGTTTGGCAAAATAATACATCTGTACTTTACTGTAACTCTCATGTGCAGTAAAATCACAAATTCATGCCTGTTGTATCTGCAAAGTTGCTTATTTGCTTTCTTGTCGTTAGTTGATCAATCTCAACCTTGTGTGTGCATGTCTATGGTGAATATGTATTAGCTTAGCTTAGTTTAGCACAAAGACAGTTTGTCTGACTTTATCCAGTGGTTAAATAGTCAATAATTAATCATGTATAGCTGTAGTAGCAGTGTTGTGGTTGGAAGCCTTCATAAAGAGAGGGGATGGCACAAGAGCCTCAGTAGGTTAGTGAAACATACTTGCAGCAAAAGTTTGGTACATTGGCTGTGTTAAAAAAATTACTAATTTGGCTTGAAAAACAGACATGCAAGTACTTTAGGATTATCTCTGTGACGGTCAATGCACGGAGCCAACCTCTACAAACAGTGTGCAAGAAGAAAACCAGTGCTGACAGAGAATGGCACAAAATTGCAAGATTAAACTGAAAAAGAAGCCGGATGAATGTTGGCCAGATTCAATGGTGAGACTAAAAACCAAAATAAATTGGTTTGGATCAGATGTTTCACAGTGTCTACATACTATCATGAAATGCCAAGCTGTAGCTGTGGAAATGTGCTGGTAAGGACGTGCATAATTTTAAAATGTTTACAGCTGATGCCATTATCGTTTCACTATGAATATATTTTGTTGTTTGTATTTGTAAACCAAATACTGAATGAAAAGATGTATATATTGGTAATAACCTAAGTTACATACACAGACAAAAAAACTGATATGTCCTGCTCTCTGAGTTTGTCACTCAGTGTTCTGTACCTGGTAATTTTCGGTAGCGTCTCCCAGCAGGCCCCCGAAAGTGATGGCGTTGGTGATGCATCCCAAGTAGATGAAAAGCACAGCAGAGATGGACTGAATGTGGAAACCCTCATAGAAATCACTGGGCAGCCATGGCAATTTACGCTTTATATCCAGGTACAGGCCCCCACAGAAGCTATTGTACACATGCAACACATGGAGGTTAAGATGTTCCACATGCTCCACCTCTCAGCACAACACATAAAACTTCCTCTCAGTACACAGTTTCCCGTGAGCAATGACATAAAGTGACATCTTGATACACATCCAGATGGGCAGCAATTTTTATTCAAATTTAAAGAAACTTAAAAAAAAACATAGCTCAATGTCAAAACTTGCATTTCGAAGATTTTATTTCCACATTTCAACTTGCACTGATCAGATTTCCCCAAATGACTAAATTAGGTCAAGCTAAAATGACCGGCTGGAAACAAAACAACAGAAGGGACATTTGGTTTTGTTGGTTCTATTGTCTTAGGCATGGCTGAAATTGGCAGTCAAACACTGCTTGTTAGACCAAAAATTAAACAAGTATCCTCAGCTAAAGTGCTCATTAGGGAGCATCTGCATGTTTTGATACTGCACCAAGACAATTTATCTACCTTGCCAAAATGTATTAATTCATTCCTCCCTATATGCCAAAGTCAGGTTAAGCATCATCCAAAGCCCCCTGCAGTGTGCCACATGGTCTGGACTACCTACCGTCCAGTAAATGCCAGCTCCTCTCCGAGCTCGTGTTGCTCTGGCATCTCCTCATCCTCAGCCAGGCCTCCCCCTCCTCCCCCAGCCGTACCATTCATCTGGCCCAGTTCATTCAAAGAAAACACTGACTTCCTGCAGGAAAGATACACACAGCACACATGGAACCAAATATGCAATGTGTCAGTTCATTAATTCATACTTATTGTGCTTATTAAATGCTGCTTCACAGGTTTTTCAACCCTGAATATGGCTGATGCACGAACATGGAGGGAATATTTCAGCCTGCAGTTGAGATGTAACCTTTGGGGTTTATTCGGAAAACAAGTTACTTTGCTATGAAGTCTAAATGTTTGGCAAAACAAGTTGATTCTGATGAAGTTTTGGCTTAATACACATTGTTGTTGGCATAAAAAAAAAAGCAGAGAGGTTTGTGTGCATTATTCCAACCTTTTGTCAGCGGAGGTGACTTTTTTGGGCGGCTCAATGCGGATTTTAGGATCCCATTCTCCTGGTGGTAGCACAATGACCTCATCTAAAAACTCATCTATGCCTGCGATAAGGTCCTCCCGATCCCTGGCTTTGTAGGCTACATCACTGAAGAGCTGGGAGAGGTAGAGACAGATAAAAGGAGAGCATTTCACCATTTCACTCCATGTGTATCATACTGACAGATCAGTATGTGCTGCTCTAATAACAGGGTATTCTCCTCTTTCACATCCTCTTTGATGACCTCTGGAGGCTTGTTAAACTGAATTTGTGGAAGCTATGTATCGACAGTGTGACCCCAGTTGCATTACATTCAGAGCAACTGTCACTTTTGTCTAACTAATCATATCCCGTAGACGCTGCACATCAAGTCCATCAGAGCATACTGTACATTCAAAAACATTTAGAAAGATTCCTAATTGGCAATGACTCCAGCTCTAGTTTTGGAAATGCTCACTGCATGTTACACAGGCTTTAGGTCATTAGGACTGTAAACCAAAACACAGCACAAACTAAGCATCAGAGTGGAACTTTTTCAAATTAAAAGCAGCAGGTGTCTGCAGCCTGGAGAAGACTGAAATATTTTTCCAAGAGTGGAATGTGGTTCCTTCATTGATTTACTTCCTCCCACACAACCAGCCTAACTTTATTTTAGACTGTGGAACAATCACTGAAATGTTTTGGAGCATTTTACTCACAGCTGCCAAGTGTCTAGTGGCTCAAATGCAGCTAATAACTGCAAATGGATGTTGGATAGGTTGCCTGCACCTATTGCATATTGAATAATATAGTGAGCACTCAAATATAACCGCTCAATAAGGCAGATGTTTTACAATAGTGTTCAGTCCATTGTTAAAATCCTTTGGTTTTGTGGTTCTCTGTCAGCTAGCTGCACTGTATTTGACATAAACAGAGGAATAAACCCAGCAAGCATATCATCTTTGCTGAAATGAGGGCATATTAACATTAGTCTGGCTGTACTTGAACTGAATACTAATCAATCACAATAACAAAGCTTAGTAGTTTTTTTTAAGTTGTTATTGTAATATTTTATGATTATGTAGAAAGCAGACTTTCTACTATGTAGAAAGTTCAGAAGTGTGCTGCCAGAGGTTTACACTCCTACAGTAAATGCTGTTCACCTGATTGCAGCATAGCACAACACATTTAAGTTACATGGTCAAATTTTGATGGCTTTGATTTACATATGATGGAAGTGGAAAAGTTCAGTCAAATGGAAGTGGAAAAATAGGAAAGGGTGTCAGAGGGTTCATCATCTGGGCACTATGAATGTCTGTACAAGATTTGATGGAAATAGTTATTTTCAGTGTTTACCAAAGTGGTAAACCACATGACTGACCAGTTGACATGACCATCCACAGAAAATTGTACCACTGTAAAATTTTAATTTGTAGCCATTTATAGGATGGTTCTGCTCTTGAGGTGGATATTTTTCTTGAATGCGAGCAATTTCAATTTAAAAAACCAAAAAACATATTTTTTTATATCTTTGCTGCTTGTATCTGCTATTAAAAAAGGGAAGCTCTGATTTGTGTGCAGGATTTCAGGAAGAAATAAATTAAAATTGAATTCAGTAGCAAAATGACACTTCCATTAGCAAACCAGAGGTAAGTCATTATCCCATTCCATTCCAGATGTAATTGTGACATGATAGCAGGTATCACAGTGGATCACCAGGCTTACAGACATGTCAATTTCAGTATATGCTGCCAAACAATGACGGTGCGACACGGCAATATTTTAAAAACACAATGACAGATACTTACATCATCCACCATCAGGGTTGCTATGGCTCGGCCGATCTCATTATATGACTTGGCCTTTCCTTGGGGTCCCAAGAGAATGAACAGGAATCTGTACAGTGATAAGACAAATGTGAAGTACTCAAAAAGAGGGCAGGTGTCTGTATGCAGGATTTTGTTAAATGAGGCAGCAGATGTTGCAGATCTTTTCACCTGGTGGGTACAGGGACTTCAGTCAGACCTCCTAGAGTTGTGGCTTGGGCCAGACGGACAAAGGCGACAAAGGGTTTACTGAGGAACTCCACTTCACCTACCAGGACATTTGATGCCTCTGCATCTCTGGGGATCTTCTTCATGAATTTGTTTTTTAGCTACAGAAAGTGAAAACATGGTGAGGAATCATAATAAGGACTTTGTATCATTCCTCTGGGATCTTTCACAGCTGTTGTTGCTGCTATTTTCTTTTTGAAACTGTGTTCTTTTTATTACTTTTTAGTCATACACTTTTGGACCAAAACATGAAAAATCAATTAACCGAATGAGTTTAATTTTTTGGCAAAATGTGATCATTTGGAGTATTTCTTTGTTATTTGTGATGATAATTAGGATCATATTTTATAGAAAAACTAATAATAACAGTGACTCAAATAAATTAAGTTGATAATTTCACCAGTGCAGAAATGGTCACACTAAAAACAACGTATCCATACTTCAAATTAAAACAGAAAATCACTAAGAAATTCCTCCTTAATGATCCCATACTGACGCAGTGTGTAGCTAAACATGTTCTAATCCAGGAGAACTCTGTAACTGGGATTTATTAGAAATACAGGAATCCACAGGAGGTAGTGTTCTGTGCTGTTAGGTATTTCTTACACTGTTTAATACTGTTTTTCTTGTCAAATATTAATGTGCGATTGCAAACTATGCTGTGTTTTCATTCCTCTATACCCAACAGCAAGTTGCTTTGCATTAGTTTTTGAGACAGGAGGTGAAAAACAACCTTTTAATGCATCATGTTATATAATGTTTGGGGTTTTAGACACAATATTTGAAAATTGAGCATGTGCTAAACAATTCTACAATTCCTTCAACCTATGGCTGTGCATATTCCAGTGACATTGGCTCCTTTGTTATAGTTCAAAGTGAGTCATGTGGCTTTATTCTAGACTAACAGTAGTTACATTAGACTGAGTCTTTATGTGATGTACTTGCCTGCACTACTGCACAGTAGCCAAAATGAGTAATAACCAATATTTGGGCAATTTGACAATTTAGTTGTTGTGGTAAAAGCCAGTTATAAAATAAATAAATAGATTATATATCTTAGGAAATACAATAATTTATAGGGGAACACTTAATCATTTAATGGTTTTCACTTGATAAAAAGCATAAGAGATACTGTAATCTGAAAAACAATTACTAGCTATACAGTTGTTAGACAAATGTAGTGCAGGAAAAATGCATTAGTTACCACCGTAATGTAGAGGAATAAAAATATAAAGCATTAAATTGAGGCAGATTACACATACTTCAAAATTGTACTCAAGTGCAATACTTGATTAAACATTCCACCACTGAATTTAGCCGATCTTCATGTACCTAGTTAGTATCTTAGCATAATACATCTCTTTGTGGCTTGTTTTGTTTTAAACTCCAAATACAAAACGTATTGCTTTTGATAAATAACGATAATAATTTGTTATCATGATTGATTGTATTTACAGTTCCTATCCAACAACTCCTCATTAGTCACCACTTATAAATATAACAGTATATCATCTGCATATTGCATGTAGCCGTTCTTGCTTGATGAATAATAAAAGAAAAGTCTTTGGTGAAGAACAAATGAATATACATAAATGTACAGTAACTGTTTGTTGCTGCCACACGTGTTTTCTTTTCCAGGTTTTGCTGCTGTAAGGACTACATGGATTGTTTAAATTGTTAACAAGAGGCAAATGTGGACTGCAACTGCAAGAGAAAGGTCCCCTGGCCTATGTGACCTCATGTGAAGGTGTGGCAGGAAATTGGACAGCAGCACAAAAACGCTCAATAATGAAGAGCCTTGCCAATAACCCACAGCCCGAATTTGTGGCTACATGTGAAGGCCAAGCACGTGGATCGGACAATGAGATCCATGTTTTTTATGGTGTCAACTCAATATTGACACAGTCAATGTAGCACACACAGACAAGCGCACACAGTAACACACCATTACTTGTCCACTGTCACATGTGACCTACTATGGGCCTGCCGACCACTCATAACTAGTGTACTTGAAACCGGACAAACTCACGAATGCACCAACAAATATAGTTTGTAGCCCACAGCACACACTCCTAAACAAGATCATTCATTTTTATCATATCAGTGAATGACACTTAATTCTGACCTGTCTGCTTCAAAGCTCAGTAGCCTAATCCAAGCAACAACAGCATGTCCTTGCATCAGTCCAAGCGTGTTACTGGGTTTAAGCCACATTAATGCATCAGCCCCAATAATGAGTGGGTTATGTGTTTGCACGCTTCCTCTATCACTAGCTGTCACCTTTACTGGCAAGTGGAAGATTTGAAGTGAAAGACTGATGACACTTAGGACAGAGCAGGCTTTCAACACTGCACTGAAACATCAATACAAACAGCTTACTGAGACATAAGATAGGTAGTCTTGCCAATAAGAGAAAGCAACAAAGTGGAAAATGAATCTACACAGCAGATATAGCATCAGTACTGATACATTTTGCCCTAAAATAGACAAGACTGAGTGGAATACATTAAATATGTTTAAGTAAATGTTTAAGTTTGTAAAAAAAAAACTGTGAAGTTGAAATGAGAACTCACCTGGTCTGTGCTGGGAGTGTCTGCAATGTCATTCATACTCCTACTCTGTGCATGACCTGGAGGAGAAGATAGCAGTAATAACACCTTAATTACATGCTGTTTACATCATTTAAGCTCTGAGATTGTTATTTATCTATTTACCTTTTTTTTTGCATGCAGTAGGCAAAGCAGTCCAGTAAAATACCATCTTCACCTATCATCTCAATAATAATCACACAATATAACTATTTTCTTGTGACAATACTGTGCTTATAAGCTGTGCTTACTTAAACTGAGTCTAATGTAACCGTGAACTAAGCTAAAATTTGTAGATAAGAATATGGTTAGAAATTTGGGCAAAAAACACACAAAAGATAAAAAGTTGTTTTCTTTTGCATATTAAACAACAATAGGCACAGTATTCAAGGGTATTCAAGACACTGTACAGCTTAGCGGTTACGGAGTAATTCTTCCACTTGGAAACTTACAAAACACAAGTTGTTTTGTAAGTTTATTATATTACCAGATTATTTTTTTAAGATGTTAGTTAAAGATGAGAAAGCTCTGGGAAAATTCAAATACAACAGTTGTATTACACTAATTTGTTCAGATCGATGTTGTTAAAACTACAGCAAACTCTTTTTGAATTCTAAGGACTTCAGCAACCAGTTAATTTCAAAAGAAAATTCTGTATGAGTGTAGGTGAGTGCAGGTGGGTGCAGATGGTAATGGGATTACCTTCTTGATAAGTCCAGAATAGATTAGAGTTCTTTAATAAATAAACTTCTCTGGTTTTGGTCTTTGATTAAATAAGTAGATGCCAGTAAAAATCCAACCACATGAATAAATATTGTGTCCTAATGAGAATTGAAACCACAAACTGAGAATCTATTAACAAACACTCACG
>OMLM01001204.1:36330-62417 GCA_900302695.1 Helostoma temminkii
AGTGAGTCAGATACGCATATACATAATGAATTTCTAATAGGCTGCAAATTTATACCTGGGACCAGAATAAGCTATATGTCACGCACACTTTTATTTCATCTGAAGGCATATTATAATGTATGTGCTTTCAATACTGTACAGTATGTAGTAAACAGAAATATAACATGACAAAGTGTCTGACGTTCACCACTACAACTTCCTCAAACCATATAAACCTGACCTGATAATTATCATTTTGGTTTAGACAGAGCTAGATAACAGTTTTATTTATAGCTACTGATTAAGACTCTCACTCGTGGAGGAGCTGGACCTGCCGATGTCGGCTAGCGAGCGGTGGATTGGCTTCTTGGTCTGGTGTCGGTGTTTCCTCAGCAATACAAAGCTGATCTTCTCTCTCAGGTCAGGGGATATCATGCCCTCTTCTATCTGTCTCTCAATGATGTCATCTGGAAAAAGGCACATTTATACATGTCATGAGGAAATAAGGCACGGTTCAGTGTTTCCAGTTTTACACTGTAATGTTTGTAGTAATGTTTGTACTACATTACACTTTAGAGTCTGTTTAGTATCTATAAACTACAAAGTACATTGTATTATAGTGTGACTGTGGCACAGTTGGGAGGGAAGTCGCTTACAAACCACGTTTTTATTCTCAGTAACCCCAGTTCTTGGCTAGTGTGGAAGTGTCCTTGGACAAGACACTGTACCCCATATCCTTGGCACCTCAAAGGGGCAGTCTGACCACAAAGAATTTCCCCAAGGGGATTAATAAAGTACTACTGTACATACACAACAAAATGACACATGCTCTATATGTATTAAACAAACAGTTACTATCAGACTACTTAAAATGCATAACATGTAGTTTAAGCGACACTGGAAATCTGTTTGATATTGAGTGTGAAGAATGACTGTGCTCGTTGTCTTCCCTCCCTCCCTCCTGACATCCACAGGCTCCGTAAGAGCAATAGACAATGTTTGCGCATCTCATACGTACGGTTATAGTCTTGTGTGACTATGTATTATCATCGTCATGATTCACTGGAGGACTCCTTGCAGCAATGTGGTATTTCCTATCAACATTTAATAACCGACTCTTCCAGCTTGTCACTTTGGCTTAGAAATAATAGCTCAATTAGCTGCAAGGCACCAAGTCAGATTTTGCCGTATTAATAGTGTGGCTGACGATTGACAAATAATGCTAAGATATTGCATAGGACCGTGTTCAGAAAAAGGATGTATGACAGGTAAAAGCATAAGTAAACCGGCCTTCCTGTCAAAGTATTAAGAGAAGATTTTCAGGTGTTTCACTGCCAAACTTTATTGTATTATAAAGGTAAGAGCCTGATTCTGGTGAAGTTTGGTGCTTCAACACACTCCAGAAATGATATTATATTACATATGGTCAACAAATGGTCAACCTAAGGCTGTGGCGTATTCCAATGACATGGCTCCTTTGTTACAGTTCAAAGTGAGTCGTGTGGCTTTATTCTGGACTAATAGTAGTTACATTAGACTGAGTCTTTATATGATGCACTTGCCTATACTATTGTACAGTAGCTGTAAACAGAACATTTATATTATATCACCTTCACTTTAAGCTGAAGATACTAACTGATGCAGTTTTTCAGGTGGAACAAGGAGGTAATTTGGGGTGGATAGAGGGAGTATAATGTGAGATTATATGAGAAACCATAAGACCTCAGTTTTGGGAGCGATTGGGTTTAGGCATGAAAAGTACTTTGGTTAGAGTAATCATAGATTTTTCTCGATTAACCCAGCCCACAATCTTTCTCTGATCTTAACCCAGTGCTGTGAGTGTCTGAACACAATCTTAAGCCATTAAAAAAATTGGAGTCACATTTCTTTTGCAGAAGAGAAAAGGGGATACAGATCAAATATTTTGGCAGATAAAAATACACTGCTTGTAGACATTTAATTGTGAACATATGGTCAATATATTGATATGTAATTCAGTTGCAGTTACGTTTCCCACAAAAATGTATTTGTCACTCTTGGCACTAGTGCACCCCAAACCATCTTGCTTTTGCATCCTTCCTGTCATCTTTTTTTCCCCAAACCTGCTAAAATATGGACTCATCTGACCAGAGAACACGTTCCACTGTCTTTCGGATCCTCTGGCATGAGCTCAGTTCTAGTGAACTTGGTACAATTTCAGGTTGCATTTGTGGATGCAAAGTTGGATTGTGTTAGGTGACAACAGATTTCCAAAATACTCCTGAGCCCATGCTGCTGTACTTATCACAATAGTATGACGGTTTCTTTGCCTTTTCCTCCTTTTCACTACATTACATACTGTAGATGGTGAAAGACCTAAATTCTTTATAGTTCATCTCTGAGAAATATTTTTTTGAACTGATCAAATTGTCTCAAAAAGTTTGTCACAAAGTGCAAGTCTTGACCAAAGCATGTGAGCAGTGCATAGCATAAGCAAGAGCAAGTGGGAGCAGGCACAATTTGGACAGAGCACAGAGCAGCTTTAACTTTTTGATACTTCATCTAAACATTTTATTCCAGTCATCAAGCTTGAATTAAACTATTAGCAACATAAGCTAGCAGACAGATCATTTTAATCAGAAGAAACTCCTAATGTGGTGAGCAAGTGGGAATTCATGTTACAGGTATTTGTGGGTTATATCTTTTTTATCTAAAGCAGTGAACATCTATCAAGCCGGATGGAAAGTAGTGTCGATCTAAAATGACCCTATCAATCACTTGAACAGATAGTGGAAAATGAAGGTATGTGTATGCATATACAAACTGGGCTTCAATTCAAATTACTTAATTATTTAACATTGCTGCCAAGTGAGAAACACTGTTGTCATTATTTATCTCTCTGTACATCTAATATGTTTTCAACCACTCCATAGGTTGGATTTTTATGTTGCACAAGTAGCATGGGGAATGTGCTGAAAGCATGAGTTAGCAACAACTAACAGCATGAAAAAAATGCTGAAATTTTTTATATTGTGATAATACTTCAATATAGTCACTGCTGTACTCACAGAAAGAGCACAGCTGCAGCTGGTACACCTAGGCTAAATTAAATTTATGATTCATTTTCTGAGGTGCAGATGTGCAGCAACCCACTGAAAATTATCAAAATGATGTTTGTTGATGTTACTTCCAGTCTAAGCATATTCACAACTAATATAGGGAAATTATCTCTGTGTGGCTGAAAACGAAAAGAACACTGCCTACTGAATTCTGATGCTCAACTATCAGGAAAGAAATGAAGCCCTGAAAACCTCACCAACTATTTGCGGCAGAGAGTAGCCTTCCAGGTCCAGCAGCACTGTTCCTGTCTGGAGACATGTCCTGAGCTCGAAAAGACTGTGCAGGGACAGCGTGGACACGTGGGGTTTGCTCCACCGTTCTCCTCCCTCCTCCACCTTCTCTTCAAACTTTACCCACCTGAAGGCAGTAAAATACACAGAGAGAAAGAGCAGCTGGTAATGTTTGGTTTAGCATCCCTGCAGTCACAAACTCTTTGTTTTATATCTGCCAAAAAGGGTAACTTAAGTTAAGTGTGACTAATTAAAGCAGGAGTGTCTCTTGTCAAAGAAAGAAATTCAACCATATAACTCCAATTCTGGCCTATCTTCACTGGCTTCCAGTTTGTTTCATTAATTTATGCTATTGATATTTGCTTAGACTGTTAAGGCTGTGAATATGCCATTTTACCTCAGTGAATGGCCATAACCAGCATAATCTCTCAGCTTATCAGTTCATTTTCTTCTAGAGGTTCCGAGGGCCAAATGCAAACACTGAAAATATCATGCTTCTGCTGTATTAGATCCTAAATTATGGAATAATAAGTAAGAGCATCCTTTTCTTAAAACTTATTTGCCTTGGCTTTTAATAGATAACAGAGTCTTATACTTTGTTCTAATCATGGTTCTGTGTCTTCTGTGATTTAAACAGCATGCAGTTGCAGTTAAGTTTGACAAGTCAAACGGTCAGTGTTTAAATTTTTTAATTAATGTATTTCAGATTTCAATCTTGAAGCAGAATTATAATATCATTCAAGAACAATCAAATTTTTGTGTGGCAGACACATAAGTGAGTGTGTGTGTGTGTGCACCCCGTGTCTGGTTCTGCTGCAGGTTTCTTCCATCAAAGGGAGTGTTTCCTCTCCTGGTGCTGCCCAAGGGGGATTTGTTGGGTTTTCTATATTATTCCATATAGTTGTATTGTTACATTCTGTGTGGTCTTAAACTTAATTATAAAAAGCCCTGAGATTACTTTTGGTGTGAATTGGCGCTATATAGATAAACTGAATTGAATTGCTTTTGACTGCAGTCATCCACCTGGCAGACTCTCTCCACTCCAGCTCATCTCCTTCTCGCTGTAGAGTGTCCATCTCAGTGAAGAGCGTCGGCGTGTGCATGTCATCATCTTCACTCAAGATGTAACGCAGCCGCTCTGCTGCCGGAGACACTTGAAGGAAGGAAACAGCATTGTTGATATTGTTATAATGTGGTAAATAAGCTGATAGAGGATTATAAAAGTTGCCTAAAGAAAAAAAGGTTATAATACCATGACTTATCTGTTTTCAGCTTAGCAGTTTGTGTCAATAACCTGGTGATCAGAGTTTTAATGTATAGCATGTCTAACAAACAAACAACAACAATGGTTGGTCTCAAGTAATTAATCTGGTGTGGCAAAGCAAAAAGGAAATCCAAGAACAAGCACAGGTCAAAAAATCTCTAGGAATGTGAGTAACAAATAAGACTGGAAAAAGGTGAATACTAATGCACTAATCAGGGGAATGAGCTGCAGGGGCAGGGGTAAGTGCAGTGCTGGTGGGAAGGTGTGGTCAAGGCCTGAAATGACAAGAGTTCATGAAAAAACTGTGAATGCAGGAGTATGATACACATAAAGATGTACACTGATTAAACATGAAATTAACACCACCTGGTAAATTTAATGTTGTGATGGGCAGGGATCAGCATGGACACTGTTCTCTGCAGACACACCATACCCAGCAACGAGTAAGAACAATATTGCATTTTTCCTGCAGCCTCTCTCTCATCATCAGTATGAATCTGCACTAACTGAATTCTAATTACAAATATTTTCATTTCCATTTTGTTTGCAAACAGCTGCAGGCTATTAAGTATCATTCCATGTTAATACCAGCAAGAATGGACCATGCATCCATATCACACATTGCTACATGACTACAGGTATTCACAACCCTAATATGGTGCTACATGGCAGTAACATAACAGCTGGTCATGGTGCTGCTAAATTATGCTGCACAGTAGTTACTGTACACGATGGGAATCTTTAAATGCCACAAGTGATGAGTGATTCACTGGTGGCACCAACAATCAGTTGCCATTAAATAATCTTGAGTTGATGTGCAAAGAGTAAAACCAATCACACAAAATCAGATGAAAAAATGTTCAAAACAAAATATAGAATATATAACATTTACATTTTTTGAGAAAGGGATGCAATTACAACAAGCATCTACTGCATATGGGGGCAACAAGCTCTCCTACAGGGTGCTTAGGTTGGAGGGTTAGTGAATTATCTTGTTGGAGTATCTTGTACTTTAAGGAGTACTTAGTACTTTAGTAAACTTGTACTTGTATTAGAGTAACTTTAGCCAAGTACTCGTAATTAGTATTTCTACCACCTATGCTTTACTCTTAGTATCAGAATACTTACAGACTATTTTTCTTCCTATGCCACGTTATTTACTTCTGCCTTACTGGGCACCATTTTTTACATTTATTGTCCCTGCTGTAATCCCTCCACTGTTACTGCATTATTAAAATACACTACATAAGAATACATTCTCCAAAAGTCTGAAAGTGATTGCACCATATTGATTTAGCAAGGTGGACAATGTTCCCAATCAAAGTCTTGGAAAGTCTGGCAGTGTGCTCATTACGCTGACCTGAAGCGGAAGCTACACACTCTCTGACTGTGTACTCCTGCTGCTCGCTGTTAAAACTGCTAGAGGGAAACCAAATCAAATCAAAAGCATGAGCCAGAGAGGTGCAACAAAACTGTAATACACAGCAAAGCTTGGTTCATGTGAAATATTTAAAACAAATGCCACTTCTGGAGCTGTGTGTTGAAGATATGACTTATAAAGCAGACCTCACTAGTGCTATTTCTGAGAGCGTGGAGGCTCACTTCATTGTATTCTCAGCACACTAATTAGAATAGAGACAGAAGATGTATTAGAGACTATTCATAGTTTTCTGTTATTAAGGAACTGCAATGAAGCAGGTTGATAGAAAGGGTTTTTTTTTTTTAGAACTGACTACATTCTTTATCATCACCATCATTATTTATCTTCTTACCTGAACACTGAGTCAAATATTTTCACAGGTGATTATTCACTGTACATTTACAAAACTGTGAATGATGGCACAGACAACTTGCTGTATGCTCATAGTAGACTGTCAGAAACTGTTATTAAAGAAAGGATTTTTAGTAGTTTAGCAGTGTACTTCTGATACCCCTGATGACATCACAGTGACATGAAAGGGGTTAGTTGCTTTTTTTTCCAAAATAATAAAGTCCCAACACATCCAAAAGACTATATAATATATATTTATATATATATATATACAGCCACTATACAGCTGTTTTCACTGGATGAACAGTGCTAACTGTAATAAGTAAAGTGCCTTTGACATTTCCTCTAAAACTGGTGTTAAAACCATGTTGATTGTGTGCAGTAAAAAAGGTGCTTGTAGTTACTTGTGCGGCTGATGTCTTGGAGGCTCTGCTCATTTGAATCCATGAGTCCCTCCTCCATGTCTATGTCTTGGTACCGGTCATGCTCATGGCGCCTGTGCTGGTTGTAGTGTCTGTCCCTGTCCATGTCGGTGGCCTCTCGAATGGAACGCCGTTGCCTGCGTTTACGCCGATATCCTCGAGGCACTGGGACGCCAATGTAGATGGACTGATGGTCTGAGGACAATATGGACAGTTCCCAAATGGTTGCATGAATGTGAAATGCATGCAAATTGTACAGGTGATACAGGTGCACTCATTTAAATGCAAAAATAAAGTACGAATGTTAGCATTTGGAAAACAACACTATTTACTTTAAATGGAGCTTTATTAAGATGGATTTTTCCAAAAAAAGTGAATGTTTAACAAAACTCCACAAAATGGTTGACTGGCAGTAAGTAACACTGGCAGATGTCTAATAAGGTCTTTGTTTAATGTCCCGTACTTAGAGGAGAGTTTTCATGAATTTTTATTAAAAGCTGAATAGATTATGTTTCTCATGTTTGCTCATTAACAGCAGCAATATCCTCTGCTGGCACAGTCACAAATAAAAGCAAATCAAGTCTATTCAGAATCATTAGCTCAGCTTTCCTGTGATTTTGCATGCGGCTTTCTACTCCCCGTTTCAACACAAAACTTGTACAATATGAATTTATCATCTGGTGGCAATTAAGGTGTCACTGTCAAACTGAACACATAATTCCATGGGGAATAACTAAACAACAAACCAATATTGGATTTTTGGTACGGGAACAGAACCTGTTAACCTGCCCTCAGTGGGAACAAACACTGAATCATACAAACATGCATAAACATCCACATCACCCTGATATACCCATCCACACACATTCCCATGTCAATCTTCACTTCTGATTTGAAGCCCATTAACAACATTTAACAACACAAAAACTATTAAAAACCATGTCCAAAAAAGATGCCACACACATATGTTCACACATACTCACCCTCCTCCTCCTCATAACGAAGATGGGAGACACCCGTTCCTCGATCTCCATGATCCATTCTGGTAAACACGGTGAGACACTGTGAATGGACAGTGAAATGACAGGAAGTGTATGTGTAACATAAACACAACAGTACAGATTTAATGTATGTGCTCATCTATCTACATTTAGTCATTTGGCAGCTGTAAGTTGAAGCTTTTATCCGAAGCAACTCACTGAGGGACACCTCAGCATGTGGCAAGGAGGAACTGGGAATCAAACCACTAACGCTGGGGATGGCAGACGACCAACTGAGTTACATGCAGCCCCAGTGCTGCACCTGTGCACCTGTGTGATGAATGTGTGTCCTATGTAATGTAACTGTGTATGTGTGCGTTTCATTGCTCTCGCTCAGTAATACCAGCCTCCAGCTGCTGCAGTTGCAGCCAGCACAGCTTCTATTCACTGACCTGCATGTTGGGTTACTGTGCAGATCAATGGGAAAATAATTAAAAGGGAGGTCAAGTCGATGGAAACACGCATAATTAAATGAACGTGAGGGTAAATCATCGCACGTGGCACTATTTCAAACTATGAGAGCCACCAGCAAAGTTTAATACCACCACGTTGCTGGAGGTCAAGGGTTAGAGTACATTGATGGTATTGTTTACTGCACTGCTGGAGGACAAATGCATTGTGAAATTTCAAATTGCTTAGAGGCTTGGGAGAACTGAAAATAGTCCAACAATTCATAAGACAGGCAAGTGCAAAAGTAGTATTATATAATGTTTAACTCTAATGTGATGATTGATTCAAAAATGTTTTCAGTTTAAGACTCTGCGGCCTTAGCCTACTGATTTTTGCACAGGATAAAAACATTTATTTTATATATTTTATATTGAGTGTAGCTGTGTACACACACACAGACACACACACACACCCCTCTATGAAACCCAAAGGTTTGATAGTGGGAAAATTATAGTTCAGAACAGCTAGAGGATGAAAGTAGACAATACATGCATAAATGAATTCATATATGATTAAATATACAGATAAATAAAGACAAAACATAAAAAAAAACTGTCTAAGCTGATACATTCATTGCTGTGGTAGACTAATCACTGAACTGTTCACTTTTTGGTCATAAACAGTTTGAGCTGTCATTTTCCTCTTGCTAGAACCTGTACAGTAGTGCTAGTCACTGTCAACAGGGTGAAGAACATTTTGGTTGCGGCTCCTTCATTTTGGATAAGTACAGCAAGGAACGGCAAGATTTGGTCACATCCTCATCCATCTCAATACGGATATGTCAAATATATTTGCAACACACACAGTCAACATCTATCTTTCATGTTGTGTGTAGTATATAGTTTTATATCTGAAGGGTGCTCACAGATTAATTCAATTTTTCAATTTGCTGTGATAAATGAAAACATTTGTTACTATAATTGCATCAAAATAAAGATGATTTATTCCACTGTCTTGATTTAAATGGTTTTCTTTGATATAAACTACATTTTCTTAAAAAAAAAACTTTCCCTAGAGAGATGAACAGTGTGGAGTGAGTGGTGGAGGATGGGTTTCTAGCCCAGCAGAACCCAGTTGAGTTGCTACCATGAATGTTTGTAGCACTGGCTTCCTGCCTCTGTAATTAGTGCTGTCACATCGGTGTCCTTCACACACAGTGGGCAAAGTGAGAGCTGCAGGCTGCCCCCCTCACAGGCTGATCAATGAGCCTACCCTGCCTTCAAAACCCCCACAATGCTTGATAGAGATGTGTGCACACAAAATAACAGACACACATGGGACAATTTGTTCATGCCAATATACATGCAAATGTACACAGGTCATTAACACAGACAAGCAAAATATGTATATGGTACAGTGGTTAGTCCTTACCATGGACAAAGTGGATGAAGTACTCAAGTAAAAGTTTCAACAGTGTAGAAATAAATGTGCCGAATGGCTCTATTTACATAACTGAATATGACATTATTGGATTGTGATTACGGCATCAATGTATCTATCACTTTAACGCTGCCCCTGGCAAAGATAGAGTTTATTTTAATAGTTTTTACACTATTTAAATAGTTATATGTTTTGAATTTATCATTTATTACCAATTGCATTACTCTGGATGCTGCTGATTTGTGTCTTTCACTCTGGGACTCAATAAAGTCTGATTATAGTTCTGAGTTAATAATCTAAATCTAAAAAAGTATGGAATAAATTTAATGGTGTATAACGAAGTTAAAATTTGAAGTACATCACAGGACCAGCGAATACTGAAACAAATCTACCTCTTAGCATTTAGGAAAGAGAGTATATTGTTTTGACAAAATATCAGCTAATATTTTAAGAGAATCATTGAAAAGTGAAAACTCAGATATTGTTTGACTAATTGCATATATTTGACCTAAACAACAGATGTATATTTTTGTTTTACAATTCATGCATACAATCACAATAAACAAACATACTCATCCACAGGATCATATTCATATATGTTGTAGATAAATGTACACACACATACACACACAAGTGCAAAGCTAGTTAAGACAATTTTTGTTGTATGTGCAGATATTAAATTCTGTATGTGCATTTGTGTGTGTATGTGGAGATAAAATGCGAGAAAGATTAGGGTTATTAGGATAAATGAAGGTAATTAGCGCTTCAGTAGGTTTAACAATGTCTTGTTGCTTCTCAAAACTTTTAAATCTAGTTTAATAAACTTTATTTTCTTCCTAAAGAAGATGGCATCCTGCGAGTTAAGTTTTGCAAACTTAAACAGAAAATGTTTTGCCCACGGATCAAGTGGTTTCTTTCACACTTAATGTGTTGCTGTCATTTGCATATGATAGGCCTGAAGCTAAGGAAGGAAAAACTGAGAAATGAAGTGCCACATCTGGCTCAAACGAACAAACTCGGGAAATGAATAGCACTTTTTAGAATAAAGACAGGAGGAGGTTAAAAAGTGCAGAGATGGGAAAACAAAAACCAGGATCAGACAGTAAGACAAAAGGATAAGACGACCTACCTGAATTAGTTGTCAGCCTGAACAAGCGGAGGAAGAAAAGGCCTTGCCTGCTCGAAGGGCCGCATAGATGAAAACATACCAGTGAAGCTCCAACAAACTATTGAATGGCACAAACTCAGCAAAGAGGAAAGCTCTTTTCTATTAGTCTCTCTGTGTGTAGCTGTTACACTGTCCCTCTCTCATGACTGGTTCAATAATGTGCAAACTAGGGTTCAGCAGAGAGCTCCAGGCGGGACGTTGTTTCAGAATATGGCTAATGCCAACCACAGAAAATCCCTCAATATACTGTACCAACAGGTCAATATATAGCAATGTGGAAAAAGTGATACAAGGATAGGAAGTAGTAATGGCTATATACATTGTATAGATTTACACTATACAATACTTTCGACGTGTCCTATATAATTTTTACATCTGGCTTTTTAACACATTTTCAACACATGCAAACAGCCCTGACCCATCAATGCATGGACTCCACTAGACCCCTGAAGGTGTACTGTGCTATCTGGCACCAAGAGCGGATCCTTTAAGTCCTGTAAGTTGCGATGTCGGGCCTACATGTATTAAACTTGTTTGTTCAGCACCTCCCACAGATGCTCAATCTGATTAAGATCTTTGGAATTTGGAGGCCAAGTCAGCACTTCAAACTTGTTGATGTGCTCCTCAAACCAGTCTTGAACCATTGTTGCTTTGTGGCAGGGCACATTATCCTACTGAAAGAGGCCAAAATGTTCACTTGCTGCCTAATATAGCCCACCCACTAACAGGTGCTGTGGTGAGGAGATTTTCACTTCAGACGTCAGTGGTCATAATGTTATGCTCGATCTTTGTATAATTTATTTTGGCTAATATGAGCCTGTACTGATCTTACAATGATTCTAAATTGCTGTTGTCTACATGTTTACCAGGGGTGTTGCTAAGAATAAAGCTATACTGGGGCACAGCTGCCATAGTGTGGCCCCACCCACTGTCTTTGACTGTCTTTGTCCCACTCACTACATTACCAAGTACCTGAAATAGTGAACGTTGTTATCTTTATGAAAATATTTTTTAAATTTAACCTTCAACATGAAAAGGCATAGGCTACATTTGCACAAAAACAACAATTACTGCTTCAGAACAAAAGATGTCTCAAGAAACCAATTACTTTTACATTTTTAAAAACAAACACACACACACACACACACACACACTATTCCTAGGAAAAGTGAAGGAACGGGGAAATAAACATGTCCAATTATGACTTCAGCAACTACAACTGAAGAGTAAACACTGTACACTCTGGAAATAATGTATTGCCCATAAGTGTAGAGTTGGTTAAATATTTAAGCATGTCCTTCTTTTTCTGCAGCATATCAAAAACAACCAGCAAATTTACATAATCATTTACGATTTTACGCTAATCTACAGTCTGTAAGCTAGCTCGTTTGTTTATCAACTCCCTCCCTCGGACTCATCTCTCCTCTCTTCTTCCCTCTGTTTGGTCAGTTTAAAGAACTTTCTGACATTTATCTACAGGAGGAGTCAGTAATGGTTCAGGCGGTAATGTTTTACGTTAGTTTCGTAGGTTTTTTCATTCCTGCTAACTTTAGCTTTAGTTTAAGAGCAACGTGCCTTTTTGAAATCCGCACGCGCTGCAGTTTTCATGATACACAGCCACGCGCAGACATGTTTCTGCGCGCGGCTGCAGAATAGGCTTGTGTTTTCTATTTTATTATTTAACTGTGTTGATTGTGTTACTCACTGCCATGCATTTTATTTCGTTTCTTTTCTGTGGATTATAAGTTTAATGAATGTACTGACAAACAATAGAAGGCAAAAGAATTTATTTGAACTGGGGCACAGCCGATTTATACTGGGGCAGTGGTCTAACGACGCCTTTGATGTTTACATTTAGCCTACCATTTTTACATTTATCCATCCATTTTCTCATAAAGGCTTTGTCCCCGCAGGGGTCGCGGGAGTGCTGGAGCCTGTCCCAGCTAACATGTAACATGTAAGAGGCAGGGTACACCCTGGACAGGTCGCCAGTCCAGGGCCACATATCCAGTTAACCTGACTGCATGTCTTCAGGCTGTAGGAGGAAGCCGGAGTGCCCGGAGATAACCCTCGCAAACACGGGGAGAACATGCAAACTCCAGAAAGACCCTGGCTGACGAAGCCAGGACCTTTTTGCTTTAACACCATATTTAATATTTTTACCTTCTAATATTTGCTAATTGGACCAAAACACAAAGCTGTCTAGTCAGTTTCAGCTGTTGTACTGCTTTTTGTTTTAACTATCCCACTGGTGATAACCTGGATGAGGTGAGTCTAACAGAAGCTGGAAGATACCAATGCACTTTGTCTTTCCCCAATCAATCCTGATCTAAAATGGTATCTTCCAGCATCTGATCAACTGAACAGTGAACAGAACTGATCGAGGTAACCAGCAATGAGTAGGGCAGGGATAGTTGGAAAACAAGCAGGGAACTGGTTGTCAAGGAGTGGAATAGCTCACCCGTTTAAACTAAAGAATTATACAAATTCAAATAGTTGACCTGCTGGTGGTGCTGGAAGAAAAGTCAGGGGATTCTCAAAGTTATTTTTTTAGGGTCATGGGTGTCTCTGAGCTTAAAGTGGCATTCTCATAGTTGTGCTAGGCGAAAAGTGAGAGGATCAAGTGATTAGGAGTTATTACCTGAGAACAGTGAATGAATGAAGCACAGCGCTGGACTAAATTGTCCAGTAGATGTTGAAATATCATTGGATAGCTGTATACTATGACAGATGTAGGTCCGACTAGGCAGCCTTCAATTCAATTTTATCTATATAGCACCAAATCATAACAGAATCATCTCAAGGCACTTCACAAATTATGGTCAAGACCTTATAGAGTTCTAGAGAGAGAAACCCAACTATCTTGCCTAAGCAGTATGTAACAGTGGAGAGGAAAAACTCACTTTAACAGAAGAAAATGGTGGGGGGCCATCTGCCTTGACCAGTTGCTGTGAGTGGAAAGTGGAGACACAACAAATAAGGTAAGAAGATATCACCCATTCACTGGGATTCCTTGCAGACCATCAATGTCTGTTTAAAATGTAATTGCTACCTAGTCAGCGGTTAGTGAGATGCAGTATACCGATATACTATCGGTCTGGACCTAAGTGGACCAGTAGAATGACCACTGCTGGCTAATAAACATAAAATGACCTTTCTAGCTAGATACTTTAGGTCTTTTCCTGCAGACAAATCCCCAGTTTGTCTACAATGACATTCCAGATGTTTAGTGTGCAGACAGTCAAAAGGCTTTAAGCCAACCATGTTGGATGCCAGCCATTAACCCCTGCGTTTGCTCATTTGTCACGCCTTTTATTTCTACGCTTAAGGCAGAGTCACTAAATGTTTCAACCAGGCTTGTTGTACATCTCTTCATGACAGGGATGCCTTAATTAGGCATGTGTGTACCACTACATGCAGTAGCTTTCAAGATACTCTAAGGGAAAAAAGGATTTGCAGAGGAATGGATATGACGGTGGATCAATAATAGTACTGACTGAAGCATTCTAACAAGAGACACTAAGTCTGATGATTACGGTTTATAAGGCTCACAATGGCCATGGAAAATTCAGTGGCTCTCCTATAATCCTTCATCTATCCATGAACGTATGGCAAAGACTTCGTCCACTACCTACTTCACATCAGGATATCTACAATATAATTAACTAACTAGACTAGACTTAGTTTTAAGTGTAAAAAACATGCTTTGTCATTTGGTTTTGCTGATATTCTTTGATGAATGACAATGAGTAATAAATGCCTATAGGTTGTTGTCAGGCCTAGTTTTTTAACATTAAAAAAAGAGCTTTCGTATTTTACAGCCTAAGGTAGGGAATGAAATTAGCTTTACAGTTGTATTCTTAAATGATTCCTGCGGGGAGGATTGCTGTGTCAGTCCTGACTCATCCACACTGTGAATGTAGTGTCTGATAAACGCGATGCCATGCTTCACTACCTATGTATAAAGTACAGTATATAAAGCAGTAAAAGTTTTCAAAGTGACTAATGGCGTGGACACACACTGTTCTAAAAAAGTCCCGGCTTCTAACAATAAATCAGTTGAAGCTTGCTCAGTTGATTGTGTCAGTGATAGCGCCCCTGCCTCTTCTCACATTGTACAAACTCAGAGAGTGGAGAAGACTAGAGAGAGCCTATTACACGTAGTCTGTTGAAATCTAATGGAGTGGGACTGCAGATCTGAAGAGGCGTAGCTATAAAGACCACAGAAGGTATAAAGAGGTTAAGTAGGAGGATGAGACAAATGGGACACATGTGACAAGAAGCCTCTGTGTAACCATCCAATTCAAGCTATATGTAGCCTTCATACAGCACAGGAGGGAAGAAGCCCTTTGGTAAAAGTATCAAATTCGTCTTTTTTTACCACACAGCACATGGAGCGTTTAGTGTGAAATTGACTGCGTATTGCTTGGTCAAGCTTTTCCTCTAGCTGAAACCAGATATTCAGGTAATTCAATCTAGGGTGCACAGAGATGTGGACTGCTAAGGTTAAGAGGGGAAGCTGGACTTACTGTAGCTCACACACACCAAATACTAAAGTTATTACAGCTACAGTATAAGAACTAAAGAATTTTCACTTACTAGACTATATTTTATGGATAAATATTGCACTTTTGCTCCATTTCACTTATCTACAAGCTTTTTTTGTAATGAAAATCTTAAAGCTTTTTTTATTGCAAAGTAACATACATACATACATATTATACTTTTTATATCACAGTTTTAACCAGAAAACACGAGCTTATAAAATATTTGTAGATCTGGTTTAGTGTAACTGGGTTAAACACATAGAGTAACTGAGTTTAGACCAGTTAAAATGACCCCACCAGTTTCAGCATTAAAGTGTAGTTTTTTTGATAGGATTTCAAATGCAGGATTGTAATGGTGGTATAAAAATGTTAAGAAAATGAAAAAGAAAATTAACTTATTGAACTCACTAGAAACAAGGACCTATATATAGTGATAGTGCTTGAAATATTCTGTCGATGGCAAGTGCAGTGTAAGTGCAGTCTATATTGCATGTATTTTGTTTTGTATTTAAATAGCAAGGTGCTTTTCTGGAATTACATAGATGAGATATGGAAAACAAATGTATTTGTATGTAAATACAGGTATGAAAGATATAGAAAATACAGATATGTGACAAAAATGAAAAAGTCATTGTCATGGTAATAATTGTCATAGTTACATCGTTCACTATCCGTAAAAAGTTTGGACACAGAAATGGTTTTGAAAGAAAAGCAGATTTTATGACATCTAATTGTAAATATACAGTGTAGATATTGTTAATATTTTAAATGACTATTTTAGTTTTAAAAACATTTTTAAATGAATATTTCCACAAAAGTACAGAGGCCTTTAATCAGGAAACTTTAGCACTATCTGATATTTTAAATACATTTTACTGGCAGTACTTTAAAATTGAGTCATTTTTGCTGTGTATTGTAGTCTCACTACTTTTATTGGATGATTAAGTGTCATTATTATTGTAGTATTATCTAGTAGAATTTGGTTCACTAACGCTGTGCTAACATTGTGCAGCAGAGTTAAAACAAGCATCATCAGGACACTGTAGCATGTTTTTTCATATTTGTGCAATGTATCATTCGACCAAATAACATATTTTTGGTCATATATTATATACTAGAGATTTATGGAGGTGGTGGTTTGGTCAGAGAGGACTTCAGTGGTAGGCATCTTGTTCAGTGAACTCTGCTTCTCACACTGTTGTTGTTAATGGTGCTGGGCATGATGATAATGGGAATGATGTAATGATCAAAAACAAAATTACATGATCTATTTGGAGCTCTGCTGCTCACCAGCTCTCTTCGCCATATGGCTGTACACTGTTGAGAGTATGTGCTGCCTGCTGCTGCTCTCACTGTTTAGTGTAATTTCAGCAATTTTCCAAGAATCCTGCAAATTATTATTATTATCTGAGTTCCATACATGTGCTCTTTGCAACAAGTGATATTGATGACAACACTGGAAAATACCCGTGGCTGTTGTTTGACAGATAAGGTTGTGGAATCTTTGTAGAAGTGTGTTTCCTCCCATGACTGTAACAACACAATTCACATCCATATTATCATAATCACAGCTTATTTGGATGTGCGCACATCCTGCACTCAGGCCGTTGAGTGTGTTTTTTTTATTTTTAGCTGACGCATCTCATCTCCTCATAGTTATTCTACACGCTACATCTTGATCATGATGATGACAGAGGAAGATAGGTGAAAAGTGAAAGAGGAAAGAATAGGCCTGCAGGAGGAGAGAGAAGTGTGCATTCATGTGTGGCTGGTGTATCTCAGCCAGGGAGGAGGGGGCTTTAAGGATGCAGTGTGTGAAACGGGAAGGGGGATACAAGAGTAGGGAGGGACCTTCTATGTGAATGATAATGATGAATTAAAAACATTTGCAGGTGTACTTAAAAATTCAGCTCTATCAGTGTTAGTGTACTAACTCTCCTAGTCCACACTTGAAAAAATGAAACCTAAACAACAGGTTCTATGCAACTGAGTTGAAATCAAATATGTTGGTAATTTAATACTTACATAAATTAAATATGTTATGTTGGCCTAATTATTTTAACTCAAAATATTTGCTTTTAACTGAAATAAATCAGCTATGTGAAATGTATTGTTTAGTGCAGGATTCAAAGCATCAAAGAGTCAGTCACCATAGTGAGTGCAGTCTTTGTCACTGTCCACCAAAATGTACAGTATTTATGCTTGTCTCTCAGCGCTGAAACCTTTAATTAGCTTCATCGCTCTTTGGTAATGCACTTAAATCCCAAGAGTTTGATTAGAAGATACATGATATGTCTCTGTAGCACTGGAAGCTTCTATCAGCAGCAAGTGAGTTAGGCAACAATCTAACTTGATTGTTAGATAAACTTAAAATAGTTAAGTTTGACTAAGAATCAAGTTAAATAAACTGAACTGAGTTATGTTCAACCTAAATATCAGGGTCCGATTGCATCATCAGTCGCTGCCAGAGTGGACTTAATGGACGGAGAAGGATCCCACTGTTAGAAGAAAAGAAAGGAAAAAATGAAGCATACAAGAAAAAGATCACTGTACCTAATTTGAAACATGGAGGGGGCTCTGTTATGTTCTGGGGCTGCTTTGCTGCATCTGTCTCGAATTTATGCAGGATATAATGAACTCTCATGTCTCATCAAGGCATTCTGGAGCGAAACGTGCTGCCCAGTGTCAGATAGCTTGGTTAGCTATGATAATGACCCAAACACACTAAAAGCTAAAAACACCCAGGAATGGCTAAGAACAAAACATTAATCTGAAGTGGCCTTCTATGAACCTCTATGAACCTGAGACAGCCGGATCAGTTTGCGCAGAGTGGGCTAAAATACCTGTTGACAGGTATTTAAAAAAAAAAAAAAAGGTTCCTGTAGAACCACAACTCAAAAGCAGTGACTGATTTTCATTAGTTAAATCAGTAAATTTTGCTTATTAGTACTTTTGTCAGTTTCATGTTATTTCACTGACCATTGCAAGCTTTTCTTTTTTTTTCGTCCAGTTCGATCAGAAGGTGGATATGTCTGTAGGCCTGCACTGGAAGCTACTGTCAGCAGCAAGTCCGCTGGGCGTAGAATAAACACCAGACACATAAAGGTAATGCCTTCCTACACATATAAACATTTAACTAAGACTTGGATAAATTGCTAGGTTTGTCTGAGTATTAAGTTAGATGAAATGAACCGAGGTACTTTCAACTTTTTTTCAACTTATATCATTTAAACTAAAATTTTTCATCTCATTAATTAACATGCATTTTTATTTTCTTTCAGGAGTCTGCAGTGGCTGTTAGGCCAAAAAATAGTGTTTGTTTCTTTATTTAACTCTGCAAGAAAATGCCATATAGAAATATGTATATGTAGAAATATCCATCATAACTTTTCTTAATGTGGAGACCGTGCTGTAAAGGCCTTCTGTGAAACAGCTCTGGCAGCAGTGCAAAGATATCCCCTTCAAAAAGTTTTTTAAGCAAGGCTCACCCTTTCTACCCATTAGAGGCTTTCAAACAATGGTATTTTTTGCATATTTGTCACACTTATGATAAGACAGTGCTAACAGAAAAAAAGTATTATCTCACAATTTTCAGATCAACAGCAAGCAATTGAGTTCATTACTATTTTAGAATTTCTGACCTTATGTTAATATGCAAACAGCAATTCAGCACATAAAAAATAACCAGTAGACAAATTCAGCTTTATTGACAAGAACAGTAGTGTTGATACAAGGCAGGAGCTAGGGGGAAGCTCAATACAGTGCATAACTCTGATACAAAATTTTCAGAGTAGCTTTTCATTGGATGTGTGGTCTGGATAATCCCTTTAGTTGTCCCTTTTAAAAGGTGAAGGAATAAAAAGTTTAAAAATGGAACAGACTGAAGTCCCCCAGATGAGAGGCTAACATGTAAACTGAGTTTTTTCTTTTTTTTCCCTCCTTAAGTTACATCATATAGAGTACAAAACATGCATCCCATGTTATTCCACAACTATCAGTCTTACGTTGTTCACTGATTTCACAAAATCAAACTGAAACTGTAGTAAAAACAATACACAAACTGTATACATCCGTCACAGACGTGTAGCACGCAAGACATACTTGGCTAATTCCTATTTCTCCGACACTGAAAAACATGTTTTCAAGCTACCATTAATTAACACACTAAATAGTACTGTCCTCTGACTACTGGGCTATTTTCAAAACAGCCTGAGGTAAGCTTTAGCACATGAGACGCCGCTCAATTAAAAGGCTAAAATAAATAAAATAATGCCATATAACTGTCAACAGCAACAAAGACAAAATAAATATTTTTAAAAGCCAAATGCTGCATTTTGTTCCTTTGAATTTTGTTGTAAACTAATTCATCAAAGTGCCCAAGTACTTCTGATCCCTTTAGCCGACAAAATTTCTCTTCATCTAATAAACAACAAGTTCAACCATTGAGTAGTGTGACAACTCCAACAGATAAATGATTACAATGACAGAAAAAAAGGCAAGAAACCCAAAGGCGAGAAAGGGCTGAAAGACCACTCAGTGTTTTCTTTTTTGCTTTTGGCCAGCGTCTACCTCGTCCAGTCCCGAGGCCGATCTGGACTGCTGCAGTTCTCGGATTTGAGAGTGCGTGCGGGGTGGCTGCTTCTTGAGCTTCTCTAGGTGAATGTCTATTGGGTCGAGCTCGGGCTCGGAGGCGGGGACGGGCAGGTAACCGCCGTCCCTCGGCAAGCACATACACCATCCGGCGCCAGCCAGGTCCAGTTCGCTGTACTCAAACTGAAGCTTCTTCAGCTTGAAGTCCACCATGTCGGCTGACTCGCTCATGTCCACCAGCAGGTTCCAGAAGACACAGCTCAGGATGATGCCAAGCAGCTGCAGCGAGACATGAAACTTGGTCAAAGAAATACTCTTGCTGCATTCAGAGTTGATTAATCTATAACTAGCCTCAATTCATTTAGTGCATGAAATGTCAAATTGATAAATGGCATGACTTGTCAATTATTGAATTCGTCATCAATTAACTATCTACAAAACATTTATACATTTTGACAATCAGGAAAACAAGCACCACGTGATAACCTATGGTAACATTAAGTACATTTCACTAACTTATACCTAATGACTGAGGTTACATTTCTGATACACAGTGATTGTCTTACTGACTTACTGACAAACAACTGACAGCTTGAACAATTACATCTGAATTATAGGTAAATATTATAGATATATAGAAACTATAGCACCGTGTTCATTTCACAAAATTCATAATTTTCTACAGCTACTGTATGATAACACCTCAGACTGGCTTCTTCTCCATACCAACAGCACTAAAAGCTCATGTATTCAGAGCAGTCTGCAGTGCGTGACCTTCACAAAAACATGATTTGTCAGAAACCATGGGAAATACTAAAAACTGTGTCCATAACATAAACCAGTAGGTTCCTTCCATTATGTGCAAGCCTCCAATGTTTCTATATAGAGGAACACTGAGGAGGCGATTTAAGCAAAGACATGAAATTAAGGTTGACACATTTTGTCTTATGATTCTATAAAACATAAAGCATCTGTGGTCCATGCTTTTACCAAAAAGAAGAACTACAAAAGAAGGAGAACTACAGGAGGAAGATGGCACTGAAGTTTAAGAGCAAAAGACGACAACTTCCCAATTTCAGCTTTCATCTGGATGTGTGTGTTTCTTGCATTACAAACCTCATCTCTATTATGAGCTAACAGCTAAAATAACTGAGAGACAAAATGTTTATCATGACTTTTATCAGCAATAAGATCAGTGAGCCTGTAGCAGAAGCAGCCATTCAACTCAATGCCACTATGCTTCACAGATGAGCTTGTATGGTTTGGGTCATGATCAGATCCTTTCTTCCTCCACAGTTAGGCCTTTCCATCATTACGAGTTAAACATGTCGTCATAAGATTTAAAACAAAACTTTGTTCCAGTGCCTTTGTGATTCATCTCTGTACATTTCTGTACTTTTTTCTCAAATTCTTACTGCTGCTCTATCTGAAGTCTTCTTTGAATGGTGGATTGTGATTACTTCACCCATGCTTGAGGCTGGTGTTGATGCCACTCACTGTTGTTTTAGAGTTTTTCTCTCTCACAATGCTTTTGTGTCAGTAGTTTCTCTCTGTATCAGTGTTGCTGTATTGGCCATGCCCAATGTTTGTGCAACGCCACAATTACTTGCTTTTCTCCCAGACAGCTGTCTTGTTTTTATGCAGATTTATCCTTTTTAACAATAGTTGCAGTCTTCACAGTTTGAACAATGAATCTCACAGGACACACCTGCCTAACAAAAAAGCCTGTCAGCCACACATTGTGTTTTTTAGTTTACTTAAAATATGGAAGAGCTAAAACTAAATGTTGTGTGTTCTATGCTCTTTAATGTATCCAAATATAAATACCAGTAAATGATTTTAAACCCAAATGTCTTCCCTGTACAGTAAACACACCTGGAGGACCATGCCAAGGTTGTCTCCTCACAGCTAGGAGGTTCTTAGTTTGAAACTATTGGCCAGCTGCAACCTTTTTGTATGGAGTTTGCATGTTCTCCCTGTGTCTGCAGGTGCTCCAGTTTCCTGTCACAGTTCAGTAACATGCAGGAAAAGCTAAACGATGACTGAATTCCCCAGGTGTGAATGTGAGCATGAGTGGTTGTATAAATAAACAGGTATCCTCCCCAGGGTGTGGCCTACTGTTGTGACCAATCTATATTTGTCCATGACAAGACTTGTGGACAGTGAATTGTGTAGCAGACCATTTCTGAATTACTGAATAGAATAAAATAATAAAACAGCCAAAAAAAAGCAGCATAATTAGTTCAGGCTGTGCTAACAATCTGGGGATGCTCATCATTATTAAGCAGCAATGGAAATATTAATCATCTGGCGGGTGCATTTCTTGGGGAAAAAAATGTATTTGCTTATAAAAGTTTAACAGACATCTAGAAGAAGTTTGGTGGTTGGAAAGGTGAATTTAGTTGAAAGCATTCAGTTGAAGTTTTTAAATTACCTGTGGCAGCCCAATAGCGCAGCAGAGTGCAACAGTTATTCCAATGTTGTCACTCATCCAGAGGTTGACTGCGTGGATGCAGCCTCGCACATGGATCACCTCATCCAGGGTTTCACGCTGATACACACACCGGGAGAAGAAAACGGGAGGAAATTTTTAACTCAAACTCAACCTTAAACTGTTTCCTGATATCTTTGCAGAAAAAAATGTTGTCAAGCCGCTGAGATACTGCAGAGATGAAGAGTGTATCCTTCTTAGACTGATCTTATCCCGGGAAAATCTTTCCCCAAAACTAGTGCAGGAACAGATTCTGCTATTCAGACCAATACAGAAAGTGAAGCCTTTTTGATAGATTTTAACAAGATTTCTTTGCTTTAAGAGTTTTTATAAACTATATCACTATGAAACAATCCATCAATTTAATAAAAACTATTTAGTGTTCAGTATAATGTAGTGATGTTCAGTATAGTTTGTATTTTGTTAACTCACGGTTCTTAGTATTTTGATAAAACTTTGCATCAATGCTATTTAAAATGCTTATATTTGTTATTATTATTAATATTTGATGTATAAAGGGGTGTGTGGATTAAAATTCTGCATACAGAATGCATACAGTACATCCAGCTAATACTTAACAATAACATGACACAAGACTTCTAATTGGGCTCATACATGTTATCATTACCCTTACTGTTTAATGCATCTCTGCTGTGATAGAAGTCATAGTTTAACAAGAAAAAAAAACAGTGGATAAATGGACAAAACAATAACCTTCAGTTCCTCTTACCTGTTGATCCAGAGTTTTGTAACCACATAGAGTGTTGATGACCTCTCCCACCTGTCCAAAGAGTTGAGATTTACAGAGTCAGAGACTTGATTTAAGACAGACTACACCATAGAGATATGTGACAGCAATGCTGCTCACAGGAAGGTGTACCTGTCTCCTGCCAGCCAAAGCGTGAATTTAAGCCCTGTCAGGAAGGAGAACTGATAACAACAGAAACTTAGCCAATGTTTGCTTTTTTTAATCCACTGGCAGAGGGAGAGTACTGGATGATCCTGTCATTAATTTCTCCAGCACAGCTTCACTGTTTCCAGAGACGGTATCAATGCTTTGAGCTAAGGGGCAGGAGTGATGCAGGACATTTGAAGGGTGGATGTGGCCACAGAAAACATATTATACATCTTTAGTGTAGATAATAACTCTCCCTTCTTGCTTTCATAAAGCAAGAACACAAATGCTTAAAATACAGGAATGTGCAGCATAACCTGTAAGAGCTGTAAGTCTCTGGAATTTGATTTCCCTGTGGATGATTGTAGTCCTAATGATGGTGACTGTGGCCAAAACTGAACTGAATTACAGGTGTAGAGGCTTTTAGCATTGCTAGAATTTACTACAAACAACTGGTGTGCGTGTTATGCAGGTTTACAGAACAGACTTTTTGTCAGCACTCACCTTGTGACGGACACAACAGGTATATGGAACCCCACAGGCTAGTGGCCCAGTGCCATTGCAGAAATGGTACTGGTTGACTCCCCAGTCCTTATACTCATCCCCACCACAGCATGAGAACTGGAAAACAGAACAGTGAGAAGATGAGGCCATTATGGCAGGAGCATGCTGTCACAATAAAAAAAAAAGTGAAACTGCACCAAGTTCAAATTCTTTCTAATCTCCTAGATAAAACAACCCACAGAGTCACTGTGGTGCAGTTTCCCCTCAAAATTGCCTGAGTCAGATCTCCCTCACAATGCACCATGCAGCCTTCTCAGGATGGCACGACGGAACTATCAACAACTAGTTGTCTAGGTTCTGCGGGTCAGTGAGCCCCCCCCACACAGACAAACACACAGCACTTTATTTTTCAACTTTTCAAAAAACATGTTTGAAAAATAGCTGGATAACCTTTTAGCCATCATCATACTGAAATCATCATGTCATCTGCAAATAAAATAACCTGCATGGTGCTGAGCCAGCTGGATGAAAACGCTGAATAATCTGAATAATAATGAGAATCGCAGTTTCACAAACTATTCATCACCATCATCAACAACAGTAACACTTTTAACAATTTTAAATATGACTACTGTCTAATATGAATACCTTTCTATGTAAAATATCATACAACCTTTTGTTGCACATAGTCCAAAATGTTTTTGAAGTCCAGATCATCGTAGTAGTGTTTGATTCCCTCTCGTATACTGTTCTGAAACAAGGCAGATGTCTGGGCACAATGGAAAGAGACAAAAACACAGAGCAGATGTGGTCACTGTTATTAGTGTTGACAAAAACAGTGATGGGAAAAAAGTGTAGCGGTTCTGACTGACTATGGCCGAAGGGTAACAATAGTGGTAACAAACAGTAAAGAATATATAAATGTATAAAATGTGTGAACCACTGACACAAAAAAGTTTACCTTCTTTTCAAAGAGAAGAGCTGTGATGAGAGCGACTGCCTGGAGAAGAAGCAGTACACAGAGAACACAGAGGAACTGTGGAGGGAAAAAGAGTATTCACATTATTATTCTGATGGAGTATGAATAGCAATGGTGCGGCAACATACCAAGAAAATTGCTTAACAATGTTTACAAAAATGTGTTTCTAATGCCAACCAGTAGTGGAACAGCCCCTTAATGCAGCTATTCCTTTTCAACATATGACACAAAGCACAACATACTGACAAAGTAAAGTAATTTAAAAGCCAATTGGCAAAACCTGTGTCAGGACAGATCAGGAAATATTTTAATTGACCACTTTCAATAACCAAGACAACATGCCTTCAAAATATTTAGTCCTTCTCTCTTATTTTGGAAGATGCCTCCTTCTCATGTGCTCCTCTGTTTTGTGGGGTTCCCTAGGGCTCTATTCTGGGTCCTCTTGTATTTACTTCTGTATATACTGTATCTGCAACCCCGGGTCAAATCCAGTGCAGACATAGTATTTTCTCTTCTATACAACTATATGTCCAGATAAAACCTGATACCAATGATGCACATTTTGTCATGTCTAAGAAATGAGGCTGACCACTAATTGAGATCCTCTGGCAGAGCCTTAATAATGGTTCCTGTCTGAGCCACTCACCTGTGGAGCTTCTATAGTGTCCTCTTTCAAATCTCCTCTTGTAACTCACTTTTAATCACATGGTCTTTTTTTAGCTGTAGCTGAAATATTTTTGTAACAATTTTAATTATCAGGATTTTGCTCTTGATTTTATTACTATTTAGTTTTTTTTTTACATAAAGCACTTTGTACATTTGTGTGTTTTAGTAGTATATAAATACGATTATTGTTGTCATCATCACCATTATCAACTGTACTGGACTGTCTATGCCTTTTTGCATCTAGAATACAGAGTGCAGGATTCCGATGCATATGAGAGTGAAAATTATTAATTAAATAATTGGTGAGCAAATGTGAAAATATGTGGTTGCTCGTTCTGACACCTGGATTGGCAAAATCAGCTGATTGCAGCGTTTATTTTTATGATATTATATACATACTAGAAGCTTATTGATGTAGGATTTGAATCAATTACTTTGTGAAATTTAGCAGTTTCCATCTTACTTCAGTGTGTCAGATAGATCTTTAACAAACCACTTTCACTGCATCTTCTGCTGCTAGTTATAGGATTATTATTACTTTGAATAGCGAGAATCTTCGACTTTTTTTTTTTCAAGAATCAATTCACTGCTTTATGATAAGTATTATAGAGG
>OMLM01001210.1:0-27546 GCA_900302695.1 Helostoma temminkii
TGCATTATTTTTTTTATTTCCATTCAACTTTGTGTAAATTATAACAAAGTGCATTGTATACTCATAAATAAATATGTTACTAAGTTGTATAATTTAGCTGCTTCAAATTATCATTTTCACAAATTTCACGTTACTTATCAACATACTGTAGGTATGATTCAAGTAGAATTAATCTGTTTTCCACCATATGTGGCAAATTTTACAATGAGTTGTTATTCATATACAAATATAACATACTGAATTATCACCCTGTAAATTGGTATGGCTAATGTTTTATCAAACAGTTACAGTATAATATAAGTATTTATTTATAGTTGTAGACCTTGTGACCTGATGATTTTACATAAAATATTTTCTCCTGTTAAACTAATTAGGTGTTTTACGTGCTAGGTGTTCCACTGCGTTCACCACCTAATCAATAACTTTTGTTTGTTTTGGTGCTGATTAGAAGATGGGTTTATTGGAGTTTTTCCTGTGAAAACTGCTGATGGAAACAGGTGAACCAGAAAAGAAATGTTACCCGCCATAAAACAAAAATGATGAGCTTTTAGTGGCCCTTAACACTACAAATGCTTGTTTTCAGAGTCAAATGATTTATCTGTGGTTTCACCATTATGGGCAGCACTTTTACATAAACAGTAAGTAAAATAATTGTATTTACTGTAGCATTAAAGCTATGCACTATGTACATATAAAGCATTGAACCATATGTGGGGTCTGTATCTTCTGACCAGAGTCAAATGGATGGAGTTGTTATTATTGGATAATTTGCTATTTGAAGGTGTTCACTTTGTTATGTGACAATGGAGCATTTACAGCATGTAGTAACTCATGGTAACATCTAGTGCTTTTCTTCAATTTCACCTGGCCCTGAATTTTCCATGTCTCTGATGGCTGTAACGGTTATTTTTACCTGTTGACAAAGATCCCAACAAGCATTATTAGCACAGTCTGCCTGGTTACAAAAAGCGACATCACATGGGTGCACTTCTTCCTTGTCAACATCCAGTCGTGTGGCTTTTAACTCCTGCAGAGCTGCAGCCACTTCCTTCACTCTGCCCTCCATAGCCTGCAAGAAAGACAGAGCAGTCTGAAATGGATTGACAGCAGAAAAATAAATTGTACAAGCAAGCACATGTTTGCTTCCTGTTGCTGTACCTCCCACTCCAGCAGAGCCTTATGAAGCTCCATTTGACTGGTGAGCTGCTTCCACTGATTCAGCTGCTCTTTCTGCTGCACTATCAAATCATAAAGCCGCTTCAGCCGCTTCTCCCTTTGTCTACAAGTGTGATGCATCTGTTCAGCTCCACAAATCTGAGCGGGGAAAGTCAAACAATTGCTGATTCATGTATAGAAGTAACAGTCGCAGTTGGAAAATTACAATTGAAGGCTTGTTTATGGACTAACAGAAGAAGACATCCTTTGGAGCCTTGATTTTATGGAAACATATCCAGGTCCAGATATGAGCCACCCCAACTGACAAATCAAATGTCTTTCTTTTGATTTCACACATACATTTCACATTTAGCACAGACAGAATTACTCAAATGTGAAATTTAGATTCATTGCTTTGAAGCAAGTGCTCTATTATCTCAATCTAATGTTTATATAAATATTAAATTAGAAAATACGAGTGTTGGGTAAATTAATTCCGATTTGACAAGCAGTAGTGTTGTACTGTGTAAATCTTAGCAGCTGAAGAACAGACCTGGCTCTCTAGCTGTCTCTGGGAATGCATCCACTGGAGTCTAAGGGCACCGAGTATCTCAGCAAACATGGTACGGTCAGAGCGGAGAGCCTGAACATCTGCTCCCAGCACCTGAGGTCCAGACTGGCACAGGAAGTCAAGAAGAACCTGCCCTGTGACAAGCCCTGCCTTTAACTCCTGAAAAACACATTCATATCAAAGATGTTTTTAGAATTCAACAGCCAAAAGAGAAATATGCTTATTTGCTTTTAAATTATCATTGTAATATGTGATAAAAATAGGGTTTACTCAGTGAATACTGATTTTTAGTTTTAAATTTACAAACATCAATCCTAAAACTTCTTTTTCTTATTTATTATTTGTAAAAAATCAAGTTATAATTTATGCTTTATTGTGTGGAATATACTTTGATGTGCTTTGTTTTATGCACAATGTAAATTCAAACTTTAAACATTTCATGACATGATCAAGCAAAAACAGAAGGTGAGGGATTGGGGATGTTGGTATAACCCATTCTCACTAAAAGTTAAAAGAAAGAGATGGAAAAAAAGAAAGTCAACCTTGTAGTGCTGCAGGACCTCAGTGACGTGAGCAGCATCTTTGGCTTTCAGCACTATTTCTTTTTCCATGTTCAGCCGAGTCTCTTGCTTCTTCAGCCAGTGCTCTAGGTCAGACAACAGCTCCACTGGTGGCCATGCTGCCAGCAGTTGCTAACAGACATAAGAGGACTGTTAGTTTAACTTTATGCCTGCTCTTTTTGCATTTTTCATTTCACTTAATGTGGTATGACTACCCATATCCTCCGGCTTCCTCCAAAGACATGCAGTTAGATAAATTGTTGACTTTAAATTGCCCATAGCTGCGACAACTGGGATTGTATTGAGCACCCCATAACCCTTAAAAGAACAAGCAGTTAGGATAATGTTTGGATGGACTGATGACAGACTACCTAGATGGAAACAAGCTGACTAAAGAGGCTTTTGAACTTATGAAATCTTTCTTTGGTAGATACGTTTTTTTATGCTGTTCTCAGACTAGTGTAAGACATCTAAAGCATCTGTTAAATTTGTGTAATTATTCTAAGGCAAAATATCTGGTTCCATTTAGTGGTGATAAATGTTGAGGAAATATTAAAAATGTTCTCTCTCCCCCTTAAGTCCTCCCTTTCCTCAATCAACCCAAAACTAATTTCAACTTGTTTGAAGTTTTTACTCTCTTTGCCGGAAGGGATTTCTCAAAGCCCAATTATTCTTGAAATCCAACAGCAGTAAGAGATTAGGACCATTATGTTCTAATTCACTGAACTGAGAAACAGTAATGTTCAGAGTGTATGGGATCTGTGGTATGAGATAAAACCACCTGGAGATCATCACAGCTACTGCATCATTTATTTAATATCTGCACTGTATATACCCCAGTTCAACTACTTATCATAATTTTTTTTTTATATGTTTTCCCTTTAACAGAGGATGAATAACAAATATTGCACCTGCTGCAGCTGTTCTTGTATCTTAGACAGGTCAGAGGTCAACTGGCTCCAGCTGACATCCAGCTGAGTGAGCTGAGCTCTCAGCCCGGGACAGTCATCTTCCCTCAGCTGGATCAGCTTTGTGCCTTCCCTGGAAACAGATGCCTGCTGTACTGACATGGCTTCCACCTCCATGGTGAAGTCCTGAAGATGAGGTTAGATGTTAAACACTGTCAGAGTGCCACTTAACTGATGAAGACATCAACTGAATCAATTAAGCAAAAACATAACAAAAAGGGGAAATAACGGTAGATGATCCCAGGGATTCAAAACATCATTTGTTTGGGAATAAAGTTTTTCAGGTAAAAGGCATTTTGTTGACAATGGTCTTTCAATATTATAAACGTATGAAGGTCAGACAAAAGAGCCTTACCAGCAGCTTCATCAGGTGGCTTTGAATATGCTCCTGGTTCAGGTCTGAGGTGACTGCCAGGTCTGACAAAGACTTCACGTGTTTGTTGGCAGAAACCAACCATTCATTGACTGAGGCAAAGTCTGTCTGGAATCTGTGGGGAGGATGAGAAAAACACAGATTGCTCATCCAGTGGGGCAGAAGATGACCTCGCCTTCATGGGTCAAACACTGATAAGCAGGAGAGTTGATAAGTAGCAAGTTTTAAATTATTGCTGCAGGAATGAAACCCCCATGTGTCTTTAACTTCACATGCAAAAGTCTGGATTTGATTTAAAATCCAAGAAATATGTACAGTGTTTATAATCTAATTAAGAAATATCCCCAAAAGGTTGTGTTTAAAGACATAGTATGTCATTCATACCTTTATCTTTAGCCATTTCACACTGTTGATGAATTTGACTTTTACTTTGCCCTTACTCTTACTAAAATTGGCCACAATTCTATCTATAGGGTATAGTTTAGCTATTTAATTCTGTTTCCTGATTTAAATACTCTTAAGCTTTTCTTAAATATTTTACACTACAGGAGAAAAAACTATTAAAAGTATGAGTATGGAGATAATTCTCACGGTATTAGAATCACTTGGGCTCTCTGGTCTTAAAATTAACTTAAAATAAAATAGAAACAAAGTGCAGATGACCTATAAATTTGACAAATTACATAGTATCTTTATTTTGTATCGAAAATCGATAAAGTTGTTGTTCCCGACAATTACATTTGTCAAAGAGCAAATCTTGTAGATAAAGTCAAGCACAGTTTTTATCTGTGTTTTTTGGCAGCAGTTACAGGTTGGTATTCTTTTAGCCTGCCCCACCTAGTCCAGATGCCCTGCATGTCTCTGCAGCGTTGAATCTCTTGCTCCGTCCGCCTGTAGGCACTCCTCCATCGCAGCTCCAGAGCGCCTCCTGCCTGGCTGATCGGGGGAGCAAACACTGGCTCTGACTGCAGCAGCACACTCCTCTGATCCTGGAGCAGTCCTAGAGCAACTCTGCTCTCATCCAGCTTGACAAGTGTTTGCTGAGGGGATCAATCATTTGATGCTGAGTTAAATCAAAATCTTTGAAATCCAGCATTGGCCAAATGTGATATTCTATAGTTCTACTGAAGTGTTAAAAAGTTCCCGAATAAGGTGAGAATAAAAGCAAAGAACACAAACCAAATTGATGCCTCAATATTTTTGCCCGCTCCTCTATATAGCTTTATCCCATGAATCTACATTTTTTTACCTTTCTCTCTTTCCTTATCTTTCATGGAAATTCCTGCTACATCTTCAATATCACTTCCTCTTTCATGTGCTGTCAAAGTTCCCTTTTCTTAGTTTTTGTTGTTACCACCTCAGGCTAATAACCGTTCTCCCTGTGTTCCTCAAGCCAAGTAGTTAGCTGAGATCATTCTTTAAATCTCACTCTATCACCCATCATCTTCTTTGAAGTTCCACCTTCCCTCTCCACCACCACCAGGTTCTAGACCCCAGGGGATTCTCCTTGTCTACTACCTTCTGAGTTTTGAAACTGTGGTCACTCAATAAATGTTTTATTTACACACTCTATTGATCTGCCCTTATTGAAATCCAACCCAAGTCTGTTATCTATACATAAAAGATGACTTTAAAAAGAGGTCAAAGAGCATCAGCTTTTCCTTCAGTGTGGCTGGAAGTGACAGAAGTTTACACTTTTAAGGAGGATATCCAGTTAAATGTAGAGTTCATGACGGGGCCTCTTTTAATCTGCTGCCTCCCGACAGCTGAAAAAAAACACTAGCAGAGTCCACAGCTGTAATTATTTAGTATACACCTCAGTTATTATTATGTCCCTTCATAAAACAAAGCTGTAAAGCCAAGAGAAGGAATGAGGAAAAAAAGTGGAGAAGTAGAGAGATGTAAGGAAAAGTCTGGTTATAAAAACCGGTGTAGGTTTACCTGGCAAGCATCTAGTCTGTGCTGTACTATAAACTCCTCATTGTCTCCCTCTGGTTGTCCACTGCTGATGAAGGCTTCAAACTCATCCAGCGCTCTACCCAGTTGACCACAATTATCCTCCCACCGGGTCCACTCCTACAGCAGGTCCAACCAGAAACCCCCATATATGTATTTTAACTTTTAACATATGAAAACAAACACCCAAAACAGACTTTTCACCACAAGAAACTTCTCATTTGTGTATGTATGAATTCTTATGGCCTTCAGCTAACCTGGAGCTTCGTTTGAAAAGCCACTTCCTGGTCCAGAGCCAGTTGCTGCAGTGCTCTGACCCTGACTTCCAGCTGTACCCACTCATCCTCCTGACACTTGAGTGCTTCTGGCTCACACTGGAATAGATGCTGCACAAAGGCCAACTGAGATCCAAGGACCTGTATCAGCTTCTGGATCAAACAGAGAGCAAAAAATTATGACAATAATGAAAATAAACAATTAGTTGTGCCTGACAGCAAGAGTGGAAATATATGATGAAGAGGGTGTCAGTAGGTCTAAATATACTTTGCTTAGTCTGATTGTGCCTTTGACAGCTTTAAGAAGCTTCTACACACTTTTGGAAAAGCGTCTCTCTTGAATCTAGGCTTTTCCTGCCTGTTGAAGAACTTTCTAAAAGCACAGAGTTACCTTGTGTCCACAGAGAATGGCTTGAAGTTGGCTGCGGTTGTGAACCTGGCTCATCTGTGCTTCTGTTTTGCATCCTTCACCCAGTTCCAGGAGGCGAATTATCCCCTGAAGCAAGGACCGGGAAGCTTGCTGTAGTTTGGCTTTTTCCCCTGGACTCTCTCTCAGATGTCTGCCCAGCATACACTGGTGAGAGATCCAGGAGATCCATAAAGTTTAAAGAGAATAGCACAAACTTTTGAAATACATACACTGTATCATGTTCCTAGTGCAACAGAATTTATTAGCTGATTACTAACTATATATTAATATTAAAATGTAATTAGTGCAAGTTCTTCTTTGAGGGTCAGTCACTCATTTTGACTGGATCAGATCCAGTATTCAACAGCATTAAATTGCCAAACACCTAAAACTGTAGTACTGCATTACTGCTTTTACGAGATACATTTTTACCAAGCCTTTTACAGTATACATATATACACACATACTGAGATGTTTTACCTCTAGACTCGGGACATTCTTTAGACTTGGAAAGATCTCACTCTGTCCCAGATCAAACTCATCCAAAAAACACAACTCGATTGAGGAGAGCTCCTGTGAGAGAAAAGCGCTTTGTGTTGGTTCAGCCAAGAAGTGGTGAAAAAACCTAAACTAAACGAACTAAAGTAACATTATTCATTGTGCATCAAAATTCCTCCTGCCAGTTTTATATCATTGCTTATTATTGGATTATTATGATTATGCCTGTTCAGTTATTTTATACTTTATTTATGTAACAGCTTTAGCTTTAGTTATTTTTGCAGATGCAAATTGCAGATTAACAAAAATATAATCAACTAATAAATGCTAATGTGATATTATGCATTAACCACCTGTCAGTACATGAAGTGGATGAATGTTTTCTTAGTGGCAGACTTGTACTGTTATATTTTAAGTACATTTTTAAGCATGGACTTAGTACTTCAACTTTAGTGAAGAATTTGAAGTGGTATTTCTACTTGTAATGAAGCATTTTTAAGTTTATTTCTGAGAACCCTTGAACTGCAGCTCCGCTCAGATTTTCAATTATAACAAATGATACTATTTTAATAACTGTGTTTAAAATATATGTGAAATAGTGCGTAACTATATTTGTCAAAATATATACTGCAATATTTTGACTACATTTGTCAAAATATTGCAGTATAGTGCAGTACTTCCTTCTGAAATATAATTAAAAAGAAAGAAAAACAGTAGCAGAACATATATAGTTATAACTAAAATGGTAATGTAAATATGATAAAGACTGATTTATAGTAAATACATATTTTCTACCACTGGTTCAGTTTCAGTGTTCACTTGACGGATGAAAAACATATGGGATCCAAATAACTATATTATACTATATTATATATTACTATATATTATATACTATAATAACTGTAAGTCCCAGCACAGAACGTGACTTCACCCCACCTGACTTCTCTAACAATAATATTTATCATTAAACTAAACCACAAAGGCTTACACATTCCACAGCTTCAATATTTAGCCAATTTTCTATCATGAAAGGTTTGTTTTTGATAGCAATGTTTCAAACAATGAGTACTCAAACAATTGCAATTATGACAACATACACAGTATACTAAATTTGTGACTAAGTTAACAGGTCAGCATATTTCAAACCTGATGTTTTTTGAGACTCAGTTTTTCAAGAAGTTTGTTGTGGGACGAGGTGAAGACCAGCTGGACTATGTGAAGACAATCCTGTAGGCCGGTCAAACAGTGGACAGCGTCTGGTTTTTCCCTCACAAGCACTGGTTTTGTCTCAGACTCCATTTTCTTCAACAGCTCAGCCATAGTCCCCAGGTCAGTTAAAACACACTATGCAGGAAATAAAGACAAGCAAAAAAAAGCAAAGCAAAACCAGAAAAGTGATTTGAGAATGAATTCGAAATCTATATTTAAAAAGAAATACAGTATTCTTGCTTGGACTAGGAAGAAAGAGGTGGAAAAAATGCTTTATTTTGGGTCTCATATTTATCTAATATCCCAACAACTGATCATAATAAAAATAATTAATTTAATTTTAATTAGATGTCACACTGATTTCACACAAACAATCAAAATTTTCAAAAATGTACTACCTTAATATAACGAATTTCTCAAATAACCATAGCAAATAACAGTCATAACAAATTCTGTGGACTTCCAAAAAAGCTCTTCCTAGTTAAAGGCTTATATTTTAATTATGAGGAAGGCTTCCTGGAAATTAACAAACATGGGGAAACTAGAATGCTTGATGGAATAGATTTTACCCTTCAAAAATTTGGGGTCACATAAAAAACCTGATTTTATAACATCAACTTAAATCTAAAAAAAGACTTTCTTAATATTGTAAATGACTATTGTAGCTGGACAAAGCTAGTGCTAGTTTATTCATTTAAAATCCACAACTGAAAATATGTATGTTTTCATGGAAAACAAGGGCATATGATGTGATGTGTGAAGTGATGCAGCAAGATCTCTGAATGATACTGGGTGGTGCATGCACTAGTAGAGTATGTTCAGTCACCTCCTGCTGCAACAGCCTTAGCTGAGGGTCATCTTCCTCAGTACCACCTGAAGTCAACAGAAGGTCTGTCAAAGAGTCCAAACAGAGGATCACCCTCCGTACAACTTTGTTCGATTCCTCCTTTAAACCTGGATGAGAAGCACCTGCAGACCTCACCTGTTTGGAAATTATTAAACATTATCACATAGTTTTCCTGGGTAAAATAAATCTCTTTACTTTATTAATAGGCAACAACATTTAAGGAGGCACATTTAACTAGAGGCAAAGCACTGTCCTTGCAGTTCATCTATCCACTGTTTAAATAACCAATACCAATAACCAACCGATTCAGTGGTTTGTAGCTTGTATTGTTTATTAAACCACAGAGATTTGTGTTGGTTTAACATTTGTGGCACATCTTATCAAAACACAAAATATTATTTAACACAGCCTCTAATGACAAGTCATTTTAATGACACATATGCTTTGATCTGGGCTCTTTTGCTATTATACATACTGTTTGCCTCAGCAGGGTGATGGACTCATGTGTTCGCTGGAGAACAGCAGAAACAGATCCACTTGGTACCAGCTCCCTTTGTGAAAACTGAACATAAACAGAAAATAGAGATAAAATGACACAGTTGGAGAAGAAAAGGATTGAAGTATGAAATAATAACTGTACAGGGTTAAAGCTACTGCGTCAGAATTATTTTTCCTTTCAAGGCAAAGCCAATATTTATTTGCTGGACATTATGACCACAATTTCCTTCTTGAAAAACCAAATATTTTCATAACAGCAGGAACACAAATTACAGAATCATAAATTTTTCAAGGTTTATGCTATTGTGTACCCTCATGTAATACTGACAACCTTGTAGCTATAAAAGAGACAGAGGTTTTCAGCACAAAGGTTTAGTCCTCTGCTGCCCTGGTAACAGGTATGATGGTAGCCAAGCACCTGAGCTTAAAAATAACATTGCTTCCATTAACTGTGCTCCCATCTCACCACTCATGCCATGGTGGTCTCCTCTGCTGCTGTTCTACATTTCAAACACACACTACATTAGACATTTTAAAATCAGAAACTATCATGTTGCTTCAGTGTATTTTCTTACCTGTTTATGTGTCTCTTCATCTTCTTTGCTGTTCAGTATTTGATGCTCCTCCTGAACGTTTTTCAAAGAGGTCAGTTTTTGAGAAATCTGGGTATAAAGTTGACTCCAACTATGCTGTTCTTTGCCATCTTCATGTCCAGCCAAGCTGGGGATCCAATAGAACATGCATCATGTCTCAGTCTAAGGACTTGTACACCTTTTCAGCCATCAATGACTGCTCTGCAAGCGGCACTCTGTGTTTTACCTGATTGGTACTTTGGAGGCTTCTGGTGCTGCTTGAGATTCTTTCAAGCTATGACATCTGGTATTGATAATGGGTTGTTCCTTCAAACCAGGATTCATCTGGACATTGAGAAGAGACAAATAAAGCAATTTATAATGTGTAAGGTGTTACGTCACTTTAGATGGTTCACGATAAAGTTTGGACTTTTATTGGTGCTAATTAACTAAACATGTCACCAAGCTGCATGATTCTGATCATTTCAAGCTGGATGTCAATGTTTGAATAAGATTTTACTTATCTTACTTAAAAAATCTAACATTTGTTGGAAAAAATGATATATACTTGATAATACTATAAAATTGATAATACTATAGTGTTTTCATTCTCACACTTACAAGATCTTTACAGGGAGCTGTGGATGAACACAGATTTTCATCTTCCACCTCTATAAAGTCTGATGTAGTGACAGTGAAGGGTGTAATAGGTCTTGCAGGAATCTGTCTCGTGCTCTCCAATGTAGCTGCTGCCTGAAGGGGCTTTGTATGAGGATCGGAAACAAGAGTTTCATTATGTTTTTTTGTCTCAGCAGCCGCAAACTTGTCTTTATCTGCTGGAGTGTCTGCAGTATTTAAAAGCTCGACTGAAGCAGTTTCAAGACTAAATTCTTCACCAACATCAGCTTTTGAATCAGGTGTTTTTGGATTAGTCTCAACATTTTTACATCCAAAGTCATGGGTGTCTAACCCAGACTTCACATTTAGAAGTCCGGTTTCAGCTCCTTTTGATCTTGTTTCCATGTCAGAAGAAAAATGATGAGTTACACTCGTCAGTTCCTGAAAGACAACAACATTTTTCTGGCAATGATTGGGCATCAGAATAAGCCAATAAGGAAAGCTAAAAACAAAACATGTTCAGAATTTGTCAACAGTGGCATTTTACTGGACTTTTGCACAAAAATCCCAAACAAGTTCAGTTGCCATTCAGTAGCACTCAAGATTTGTTTGTGCATGTGTCCACTAGCCATGAAGAATAAACACACTGATATCAAAACAATTATAGTCATAATATATCATTAATCAAATACTGTCGCCAATATTAAAATATTATTTACCTTAGCATCTGATAGAGGCTCAATTTCAGCAGTATCCTCAATTTGCACATGTGAAGTACTGAATGCATCATCTGGGTCCTAATATATGAATAGTATAAATAAATAAAAAAATAATGCAGACACATACACACACACATTTCTCATTAATATGAAAGCACAGGTTTCTGAGGAACAGCTTTACAACAGCAGTTCCTGACAGTGTCACAGCAGCGTTATCAGGGAACAGGAACCTGTCGCAGACAGTTTCATATCAACATGCAAAAATCAGCTACAGTCCTCTATAATAGCACAGGAAAGAGAAGCGATAGTAAAGTAAAATTATTATGTTGATCAAAATGCCTAATAACTTTTGGGTTTCTTTCCAAAACACAGAGAATTAATATACAAATTTCTTACATGCAAATTTTTAATTAATTATTTGTGACCATTTAGATGGTTTGAGTTCAGTTATATTTGGCATTTTGAAACAAAACCCAAAAGAAAGTGATACCCAGTGACATGCATTCCATACCTGTAATTATTATTTTTTTACCTCTGGAATACTGCAAGTCAGTGTGTCAGAGGACGACGAGTGACAACTTTTGTCATAATCATCCTCCTCCTCCTCTGAATTAGACATCTCAAAAGCCTCCTGCTTTTAGTGATGAGATATGATCAAAACTGTGATTTTTAAATAAAGTCAAATAATAAATTCTCTTTCTAATGATTTGCTTTATTCTTCTGTTATGTGAAATACACTGTCAGTGAGGTAGTGTATCTTTTCATGTTATACTTTAACTACTCATTGTTCTATATTTCTCATCCCTTTATTTCATATTGAACCTTACAAATAGGACTTTAAGTGCTTTATGAGCTTTAATGTTTGCTTCAAACTACAAAAAAAAAAAAACTAATGGAAAAATGTATGTTAATTCACTGACAAAGTATGAACATGTTGAAAATCACTCTCCATGCAAAACACAATTTGCAATTTTCCCACCAGCATTTGTTATATACAGTAGGGCAATATTAGAGTTATATAGCTTGAGCCTGCCTCTCAGCCCAGTAGAACAATTGTTGCATGTTTTAGGGTGATGTTTCTAGAGACAGAACTGTACCAGACAGGTTGAAACTACTCCAGGGAATACATTCATGATAGTCACCAAGCTTAACATTATTCACTTTTACCCTTTGGCACTGTTCGGGTCAAATTGACCCGTTTTTAATTTTTACAAAGAAAAATCTGATATAACCTGACCTGAAACTCCATGGCCTTAGCTTATTTTCAGTGTATTTTGTTAGACGATTTATAAATATGACAGAAATACATTATCTTAAATTGTTAAATATAATCTATTAATTGCAAACATTCATCACAAATGTTATCTGTAGTGTCTGTGGTTGAGATAAGGACAATATGTGTTGAGGATTTTTATATATATTTTTTTATTTCTATAGTGCTATAAGGGTCCCAATAATGTCCCGGGTCAATTTGACCCGAACATTACAAGAGGGACCAAAATGTGAACATAACAGAATTAAAATGTTCTGGAACCAGTGGGAATTCTGATAGTGGTGACTGTCATATTTATTCCCTAAAAGGGTTTCATTCAAAAAAGGCAGAGACGACATGAGTGTTACTGTTTAGCAGGTGTATGATGATGAATTCTACCTTATTACTTACCTTGTAGACTGTGGTAATGTCAGGATGGTTTGCGATTCCTTCCTCATCACTAATCTTGTCCTATGTTAGTCAAAGAGACAAAAAAGAAACAGAAAAACATCGTTAAAAGCTGTACTGTAAAATATTAATGTTTGTGTTGAGTTATGAAGAGCAAAGCTGAGGGTTAAGCAGATCATGACACTGTTTCCTATTACAGATGTACTGTACAAAATAACCTTTAGCTTTTTGTTTTGTCAAGAACAATAAAATGCACATAACATGTAACACTAGCATTCAGACTTCACTTTGCACCTCTAGCTGTGAAGCTTGTTGTTGAGTAATTTGTCCAAGCTCCTCGAGCTGTTGCAGGAGGACTTTGGATCGTGAGAAGACCATCAGGTTCTCCTCTGCTCCCTGTGGTAGATGAAGCTCTCCTTTACATTTCTCCATCTCTTCCAGTGTCTTTTGCATTGACTGCACATTGGCCAGGATCACCTTATGATTGAAACAGAAGTGTACAACACAGGATTAAAAGGATTCACTAAGGATTAAAGTCGTTAAAAAGAATTTTATAATTATTAACTAATATTCAGAAGACAGCATGTGTGTTTTTCTCCTCAGCAATTATAATTACAATTCTGTAATTTGTGTAACATTAACTGAGAAAACAGTTGAAAACTCACAATACTCAAGTGAAATAATGTGACAAATGTAATAATACATAAAAAATACTGAAAATTAACTAATGAAAATTAGTTCATTAGTACCACACAGAACATGGACCACAGAAAGCGAAGGTGACAGTTGTCTCAGGAAATCAGAAGGAAAATTATAGACCAATATGTTAAAGGTAAGGACTCTAAGACCATCTTCAAGCATCTTGATGTTCCTGTGACTACAGTTGCACATAATATTCAGAAGTTCAATGAAAGATGACTGAGGAGGACTCTACTGCTGAAAGCAGTCAGTTTCATGTAATTTCAGTGAATATTGTGAGCTTTCCTTTCTCTAACACAAGAGTACATTAAATGGATAAATATGGAATTAAATATGCATTACGCTACCTGTCGGTTTTGCAGATGCTCTGTCAGAGCTATGTTGGAGTGTTCTGTGGAGGATAAAATTGTTCTGATCTTCTGGACATTTTTCTCTATGCTCTTCAGTTCAGCTTCCACAACCTCCACAATCTGAAAAAAACATTTCCAGCATCTTATTTAGGGAGTGCAAACCAATGGGTGACATCACAGTTCCCTATGTTTACTTTATACAGTGTGAGACAGAAAATCCTCATTTACAAATTTCTACCTCAACAGCCTGCAGAAGCTGCTCCAATGGCTCTAGGATGTTGAGTTGCATTTTGTGGACTTGTTGGTCATTTTGCTCCAGCTTCTCCTCCTCTGTGCCGATGTCACACACAGCAGAGATCTCAGCCAGCACTGACCTGAAGTCTCGCAGGGTGTCCCTGATCCTCTCAGAGTCGTCCAGAACCAGCTATAGTGCATTTCAAATGGAAGTCATCATTAACAATATATGTAAAAAAAAATGGATGTGGATATTGTGGTAGTAGTAAATCATAACACGACACAAAGGCCTACAATGCTACTGTTCAAACCTGAATACATGATAAACAAGCATTTACTTAACCTTACTTCGTATCACATACCTGTAGAGAGTTTGCATGATTCTGGATACTTCTAGCTGTTGTAAATACACAGTGAGTGCTGAGCCATGTCTGGGCTTCATCTATCCAGCAGGTGGCGCTGTACAAAATGTCATTAAGCTCCTGAAGACAGGCAGGGATCTGACAAAAGTGCAGAAAAATTAAGGAAATACTGTTTAGTGAAAGTTTTATTATTAGATGTTTAGAAATTCCTATCAACATTGACACATCTGAGTGCATTTTCAAGATCCATAATGAAGTTTAACAATAATTCATGCTGTTTGAGACCAAGGCTGATATGATACAGCAGCAAAACTGCTCTATAAACATAAATAATCCTGATACAGTAAAGATGATTTTAATAGCTTGGACCACCAGCAAATTAGTTTTAACTGTCTTCACATGACTTACAGTATTAACACCTGAAATGCTGCACCTTATGGCCATAAATGTTTGTGGCATCTTCATCTTTCCATACCTGAAATGATTTGTCATCACTGGATATTTTGAGGTGTCATGGAAGGACTCTGCTAACTGAGGTAATGCCTGTTAAGAAGATGTACCCACTTGCTGGAAGCCTTATCACTACATCTTTATGAGACATTATATATTTCCATTGGATGTATGCATGGTGCCGCAGAGAGAACTGTTAATGTTTCTCTTGCGTGTTTGAAATTAAATTAATAGGAGTTGAGGAAATTTAATATATGTCTGACCTTGCTGAGGAAGGAGGTGCACTGCTCGGCCCTGTGTGCTGTGTTTTGGTAGAGCTGCAGTGGCTGTGTGAGTTGGTCCATGAGAACGTGGGCTTGATCTGGCTGCTCCTCTGCAAGATCCTGCACCTCGCTCTCCAGGAGCATTAAGCGGCTGTGCCATACATCCAGCTCATCCCACACTCGCTGGAGAACAGAAAATGTACATTACATAGGGCTTTTAAGTGACAATGTAATGTTGGATTGTATTAATCAGTTATCTTGTGCAAAGAAACCAAATATGGTTAAGCTGTTAATTCTCTTGCTAGATAATGATCATTAGGTACTAATAAACTCTCAGGTTGTGTTTACTACTAAAATGTTTCTTATCAATTAAAAATCTTTCTTATGAAAACCTACATATATGTGCAGAATAGTTAACATATAGTAATCATTAAGTGCTACTAGCTGGGAGCTGGGTCAGATTTGAATTCTACATCATTTATGCTAGCTGTGCAAATCAACGTGTCAGTATATATAAGTATATATATATAAATATATATATATCACACATACTAACCTTGAGCACATTATGAGCTTCGTTGACTGTTGGACTTCTCTGCTCCAGTAAAGCTGTTACTTTCTCAAGGCCAGAAGTTAACTCCTCCACTCGACCAGCAAGTTTCTGAACCAGACTGCTGCTCACCGTAAACTGTGGAATAGCCACAAAAAAAGAAAACACAAAATATCAGAAGTTGTGCTGCAAGATTCACGAATTACTAAGGGTGGATTCAGTCTTGTTTCCTGTTACCTTCCCCTCTGCTTGTTGGAGAGACAGCTGAACCTCTTGTAGCCTTCTGCTGATATTAGCTGGAATCACAGTATACCGGCTCTGCACACGCTCCATGATACATTTTAGTTTGGTCTTTTGGAAGGACAAATGGTTTTTGAGCTCCTATCAGTGTGGAAAAACAAGAGAAACATGAGAAAGAATCAAAAAAGTTTGGGGTAAGCCAACAGTCATCACAAGTTTGACATACTTGCTTCTATCACAGATAAAACAGGTTAGACTGATCAGTGTAATTTCTAAGTGCTGTACTTAAATGTAGGTTCAGACAAAAAAAAGGACACATTTGACATTGTGTTCATAGTTCAATCAGGATCTTCTAAGCAGATCCTGATGTAAACAAAGAAATAAGCATACAATGACACCTTAATTATGACATAAAAATAATTCACCAATAAATAACTAAACATTTAAGTACTGCGAATTAAATGGCACTCAATTACCAAATGCAATTTCCAAGATTATAAAGCATAAAAAATGGACCTGACCTGTTGTGTGCTTGGATTTGAACAAGCTTCCAGTGTAGGAAGAATAGTGAACATGTGTTTCTCCACATCTGATATCTCCTCTTCAACTTGTTGTCTGTCTTTTTCCTCTGCCTTGGCTGCAGCCAACACCAGCAGATTTCTCTCTTTTAAGCTGTGGGAAACAGTATCATCTCAGCACTCCTGATATGAATACGTACATACCCTTCACATATATATTAAACAAAACACACCTCCTGATGGAGTCTTGGATCTTCATTAGTGTGTTGCCAACAGGGCCGGGGCTCATGGGGTCCTGGGAAGTGGATAAACTCAGGGCGTGCTGCAGTCGATGCTCTATAGAGGCCAAGGCCTGCTGTTCCTGCTCCAGACCAGCATGGTGCATCTCAGCCTCAGCAATAAGCTCCTGGGGTTCCTCGTGAGTGAAGCTCACACTTGACGAGTCTGGCACTTTAGCCTGAAGACTAGCCAAAAAACTGCAACACTGCTCCATCTAAAGAAATTTAAATTTAATCCTCAACGTTGTCAATACATTACTTATTTCTTTATGTCCTACACTGTATGTTGTGCTACAATAATGCAAATTATGTGGTTTATATTTAGATATAAAGAAAGGATCTGTGGATGGTAGAACTCACACTTGTAGTGATGTCCTTCCATTCCTCTAATCTCTGTTCTGTGTGAGCCATTAGAAGGCCGACACCTCGTCGTAATGATACCCATCGCCTCCACAGGGCCCCCAGCCCACCATCATTACCAGCCCAACAGCCCTGATTTGGACATCCAGCTCTCAGCTCTTCTATCTTCCCAGCAAGATTGTGAAGATCCTCCATCAGTAGCTTCATGCAGATATTAAAGTGTGAGATCAACATGCAAACAGGTCAATTGTACTTTTATAACACCACAGGTACCAAATTGTCAAAAAGTGGATTCACTATACAGACAAGCTGTTTGCTAATTAGCAATAAATAAATCGTTTGACATACCGTAGCTCTCTGTTGCTGAGCTACACATTTGTCATAAGAAGTCACTTGTGCTGAAGCACATTCAGAAAGCCTGGCTTCAAACCCATTTAGAAGCTGAAGTATATCTTCATGACACCTCCTGTGGCTGTGTTGTCTTACTGCATACCTGTCAAAAATGCATCTTAGGTAATTTTACTTGTTTTTGCGAAAACAAAATACACTGATATAATCACATTAGGCACAAAGTTATACAGAAGTAATTTTGGGACTCTCATTACCTCTGTAAGAATTCCAGTCTGAGCTGAGCCTGGGCCTCAAGTACAGCTCTTCCCACCAGCAATTGGCTGAGAAAGCTGATGTGGAGCTGCTCAATCTTTGGCCAGGAGAGGCAGGATTGCTGGGGGACTAGTTCCCCAAGGTGGCAGATATGAGCCTGTAAACCATCTTCTAGAACTTTCAGAGCCTGCTGGGTCTGTCTTTGCTTCTCAGTACAATCCAAAAATCCCCCAGGAGCTGACAAGAAGGTAGACTCAGCATTATGTAGGAAGCATATTGCTCCTTGAGCAGCCCATTGGTAATCTTTCAGGGACTCTCGAGCTTGGGATAAACTTTCCTGTTGGATGGGAGTTACATAATCATGCATAATTTAGTGAGACCACAAAGTAGGTATAAATTTGAATGTTAAATCTCAAAAGCAAGCTGGACTGGCACAGAAGAATTAGGCTTACCATTTGTAAATGGCACCTTTGCATGGTTGCATCTCTAAGAGAGTACAGCTCATTGTAGGTCTTCAAGTTAATTCTTTCTTTCTGTCCAAGAGCTTCCAGCACTCTCATTCTAGACTCCATGTTTCTCCAAATGGCCCAGTATTTTTGCAGTGCATCATCTATCGCTTTGTTGTCTGCATTGACTGGTTTGGTTTCCTCTAGCTCCACCTTTGTTCTTTGGAAAAGCTCAATTGAGGCAGGAAGTTCAGAGGAAAAGCACAGATCCGGAAGAAGCTTGACCTCTAGGTTTTTTATTTCATCTGTGACAGAATGCTCCCAGGAGACCAAAGTGTCCACTGTGCAGTTAATCCTCTGCCTCTCTGAATTAAGCTCAGATGGGTACAATTTGTGAGCTATGACCTTGAGTTGGTCTGCTGCTTCTTGACACAGCGCCTTCACTAAAGGAAGCTCAACCAGGAGTGTTTGGCATAGTGTGAACCTCTCACCCACACTCATTGTTTTGTCTTTGGCGTTCTTCTGAATTTGCTCGTTGATAATGTCCTTAGATTCCTCCAGTTGTCTCCTCACGTTCAGATATTTATCTTGCTCCAAAGCAACGTGACTAAGAGCTTTGCATTTACCCTGGAGTTCTTCAATGGTGTAAAGCAGTGAGGTTCTCTTGCTATCCTGGCAGTGCTGAAGCTCTTGTGCTTGACACTGATGCTTCATAAGCATATGTGTACAACATGTAATCATTGAAAGGGTTCCCTGTGTTAAAGGAAATCTCTGCTGCTCCAAATCAATGCCAATTTGGTTTATGCTAGCCTGGATAGTTGATAATTCCACATCTGAAGTGGTTTGTTTGTGAATGAGCTCCTTCAATTCCGAGCTGGTTGTTTTTTCATGAGCTAATAATCCATCTAGCTCTGTCCAAAGGCCTGACAGTCTGTTGACAATGTAACGGCTCTCTCCTGGACTTAGTCCTACTGCTAGGCCCCTGCAATTTTCTTCCATTGCCTCCACAAGACTTAGCTGGCTCTCTATCTCTGCAATGGCTAATTTGTGACTCTGCAGTTCACTCTCCAGCTTTTGGGTGTCAGCTTTGGAAATATTTTCAACATGTCTGCAGGGATCTCTTGTTGCATGTGTTTCTGCTAACCAGGCATCTATGCCAGCAAGCTGGGATAACAGTTCCTCCCTCTCCTGCAGATTTTTCTTCATGGTGTCAAGAACATGATCCAAGCTATCAGCAATGGCTTCATAGAGGTCTTCTATTGTCTTCACTACTTGGTCATATTCCTTCTTGTTGATGTCAGAAGTTACATTTGTTATCTCTTCAACTTGTACTTGCATCTTTGACTGTCTAGCCAAAATATCAGTCTGGAATTTCTTCATTTCAATAATCTGAATATGAGCCTCTTCGGGGAAAAGAGCTAACTTTTTACAAATAGAGATGTGATTTTCCGCCTGCTTGGCCCATATGATCAAGTCTCGTAATTGCTTGTTGATCTTAACTGATGAAATACTGCCACAGCTATATGCAGAAGTGTCAAGCTTTTCCTTGGTGACATTTAGCAAGGATCCCAGCTCCTGAAGATTATACTGGATCTCATCCTTTTCTTTTTGACCAAGAGAGAAGCAGACAAGTGCATCTGATTGGGATTTCAAGTTTAGATAAAGCTGGTTGTACAGTGTTAAATCTGTGGTCAGACAAACTAATTCTAATTCACTTTTGCTGTCACTGCTTTGAAAATTGGATTTGTGAAGAGTTTCAAGCTTGACTTTAAGCTGCTCAGCCTCTTTCATAAGAAATGAAAACTGAGAGGTAGAATTTGAAGCATGCTGCAAAGCTCTTTTTATTCTTCCTTCTAAAAGCATCCATTCCTCCTGGACACCTCCAAGCCAGGCAAGAAGAGCACCTGAACTTTCAGCATCTTTTAAGTGGACTGACAACTGGCTACTCAACTGGAGGAGCTCATCCATCATACATTTCTTCAGTTTCATGGTTTGCATCAGGGCATGGAGTTTGTCAGCTTGAACAGCACTACTCCCCAAAGCATCTCTAACAAAAACACCACAAAAAAACATTAGTGTAACACATGTCACGTACACTACGTATACAGTAATGGCAGTCTAAAAACAAAAATAATTACTCACAAGCTCATTTTTTCCTTCTCAGCAGCTAAAACCTCCAGGAATGCTCTTGTCATCCTCATCTGTTTGTGATACTGTTTGACCTGCTGTAGCTGTGCTGCTTTGACCTGTACTGTGGCAGAAGCATCCAGCAGTGCTGCACTGCACTGTTCTTCAGCTCTTTTCAAAACATTTGGGTCGCAAACCTTGGCAGCACACCAGCTTTTCATATTAGCTACTTCCTTTTGCACACAGTGACTGTACTCCTGCAGTAAACAGGACAGGGTTTAGAATGCAGCAGGGCAGTTTTATACTTCACTGCATTTTCTGCAACAAATATAGATTAATTTGATTTCATTTAGCAAAATACTATAAAATGAAATGAAGCTCCTGTGATACAGAAGTTGATGCAAAGTACAGTATATTACTATGAAGAACTACTTAATAGAAGTATTGCACTTGCCTCAGCCTCTTTCAGTTGTTCAGTCATAGCCGCAATGTCAAGCTGTGCAGGTTGGTATTGACATGCCAGAACCTGTTGGACACTTCGTACCAATCGAATCTCTAGTTCACCAGGAGAGGACTGCAGGTACCATTTTAAATCAATGTGTGGTGTCCTCTATAACATAAACAAAAAAAGAGAAAGTTCAGACAACTAAGCCTCCTAATTACTGTGTTTACATAATTTCTTTTTTCCCTGACTACTACATTGCATGCAGAAAACGTAATACGTACTACGTAAAAACATTTTTCTTTCCTTCTTTATTTTTTTAAATGATCATTTGTGTTACTAAAATCTAACAATACTTGGTATCAAAAACCATTTAAACTATGACATTACAAGCCCAAAAATGAAGACTGTAGATTCACTATTGACAGAGCAGGAAATCATTGTGTCTCATAGGTCCTTCCTGTCAACACCAACATGGGAATACACAAACATCAATCGTTGCTACTCCTATCTGTTCACTGTTCCGTGCATTTATAATTAACATCTTACCCCTTTTAGAAACATGGCGGTATGCATTTCTCTAATGAACTGTATTACTAAAATCCTTAAAATATAGTTTTCATTTAATTTTGATGCCTATTTGATAGATTGTGTGCAATTATAGAATACAAATTTGTGTCACAAACAGTGAATTAAAATCGTTTTTTTTAAACTTACTTTTTCAGTCAAGTTCAACAAAACTACCGTAGCTCAAACTCAGACGGGTGCTGCTGGCTGAATTCTTTATAATAAAAACCAGTTGATACTCACGTTCATTATGTTACTTCTTTCCACCAGGCTCTGCACGTCAGGTAAGACATCCTGCATGGTGGATCTGTGTTTGCAGGATCCTGGTGATTCGTCTGTCGTCTCTCGAGCACCCAGATCAGCTGACAAACCCTGCACCAGCCTCTCAGGCTCCATGCTTTCCTGGATCACAAGCTACGAACACAGAGGTAAGGGATGGTGTCACACTTCAGCCTTCTTCTTCTTCGTTTGTCCACAGATACTAACAGAGTTTCCTGTTCTTTCCCTGCTCCTATTAGTGTTGATAGTGACCCAGCGAGTAAGTGCAGCTAACACAAGAACGTGCCTGAGAAGGGAGTAGTCTGCCCTTGGGGAGAGGGACTATCTATTCACCTACTAAGTGCTGCCTGCCTCTAAAGAAATAACTGATCTGTCATAACTTGGCAAGACAGGGTAAACACCAAAACTTGACATGACTGCTGGGTTATTTAATTACAAACACGAGAGGTGGCTTTTACAATATGTTTGGCAGTACCAAGTTATTCGTTGGAGCACTGTTTAGTTAGTATAGATGATTTCAAAGAACAGTGATGTTTGTAATTTCTGATTTATGTTTATTATATTTTAATGGAAATTGCCTGTGAATTATGATGACTGAAACCAGATACAGATGCCCAAAAGCAGACACTGCAATGTAACAATCATTGCTTTGTCACCAGTGAATTCTAGACTCTCTCAGAGCAGCTTATCTGCCATGGGAGCAATGCAGTTTCTGACATTCACATGAAATGTTGAAGTATGTTGTGTATACTTGTTTTCACTGTTCAAAATGCAATTTTACATTTTCTGCACATTCTATAGCATAATTTGGTGAAATTGTGATATGCAGATAATAATTCCTTCTGTACAGTGAATACATATCATGGATTTCGTTCAATTGTTATAAGAAAATTTAATTTCTTTCTACTCAATGAATATGTTGCAAAGGAGAAGGAATGCCAAATCTGTATAACTGGACTTTGGCAAATCCTGACATTTAAATGCCAAATGGTGAGAAAACTATGCATCTAAGCAAAATTGAGCACAGAATTTAGAATTAAATTACAGAAGCAAAATGTCAGAAGTTTCAGGGAACACACCCCCACTCATGAGTTCAGAAAAAGAAGAGAGGATGATGTGTAAATGTCAACGAAGACTACCTTTACTACCGTAAATTAAATCTAGGTTGCAAATTTGTCAATATTACTTTCTTTTTTAAAATGCATTTGTCCATAACGGTATGAAAACTAAAGATCACATTACAGATGTTTTAAACTGCGGAAAACAACCAACGCAGTATTGACCGTCATCTAATCAACTAAAAGATAAAATCAAATAAACTGCATACAACTGTATACAATTTTAAAGAATAGTGAAATATTTTACTTAATGATGAGCATACAGTACTGTATGTAATCACTATGGGCACAAAAAATCATCAGAAGTATCTTTCTGGTCTCTTTTAGATCTATGCTAACTTTCATTCTCCATTTAATTTAAAGTTTCTCCTAAAGAAGGAATTGTTAAAACATGCACCTACCTGTCTCTGTGACACAAGCAACTTTAATTCACTTTTTTCTTTAAGAAGCAAATCATCTTCTTTTTCTGGCATTTCTGAATGTTTGGACTCTGGTGATTCCACTTCACTTTCTTCTTCTGCCATCTCTGCATGTCCTGTACCTGTGCTCTGTCCATTGTTAACAGCCACCTTCTGTTTATTGTCACTGACAGATATTTGTGTTTCAGTTAAGACATTTCTACTTTGCATTGAGTATTCTAAAGTGCACAAGACTGAGCTCATTGTTTGCTCCTCGTGGTGACAAAAATCTGTCACCTCTTCTTGTTTGACATTTGGGAAGGTTGTTTCTCCTGCATTTGCACCACTCAGCTGACATTCAGAAACAGTAGCACATGATTTGGAGGAATTCAGCAGCTTACTGTGGATTTCTGGGTTTTCTGTATAAGATTCTGTGACTTTTTCATCATGTGGCTCTGCTCTCTCTGAACACCTGATTAAATCTAATGTTTTGGCTCCAACATTTTCTATTTGCTGCATGTCCTGTGGCTTCAGCTCCAGCACTATTGTAAAGACTTTCTTTGGCCTCATACCAGTGTCCTCACACTCCTTTTCTTTAACATCAGTAACTGCTTTAAACGTCTCTGATTGTGCTGCTAGATGAAAGTTCTTCAGGTTTGTTTTGTCTGATTCATCAGTGATTGAAGTTGAATGAACTCCAGATATCTTCTCATCACAAACCATACTTGAAACTTCTGTGACATCTGTATTGCTCATTGCAGCTTCCTGTCTCAGTACGCTTTCATCTGTCTGCATGTCCTGTGACTCCATGTTCAGTATAATTGTAACCATGTTCTTTGGGATCACACTGATGTCCCTGCAGTGTTTCTCTTGCTCTTGAGCATTATTAATTATCTTACATCCCTCTGAATGTGCCACTAGTTGCTCAGTAGTGAGGGGCAAGTCATCAGGTTTCATCATCAGGGATCCAGCGAGAGATGTGACACAAATTTCTTTGCCAGTGTCTGTGGCTATGATTGAGGTAGTGTCTTGCTGCAGTCGTTCAGTGTTCTCTTTTTGGGCTATTTCACTGTTGTTAAGAGGACATAGTAAATCTGACTCTGTTTGATTTGAGGAAAATGTCCTCTGCCCACTGCTTTGAGGACTTCTATTAGTGTTTCCAATATCATCTTTTAACCTGAGATTAGTTTTCAGATTTATTTCTGGAAGAGTAGATGTTAACTGTTCTTCTTGGGTTTTTGATTTGAAAACATCTGTGATTTCTGCGTTTGGAACTTCATCCAGCATTAAGGCATGTGTTTTGGTTGTTTGCTTAAAGCTATCTACAGCACATGTGACTGAAATGTCTATTTGTTGCAAAGAAATGCATGCTTGGTCTTGTTGTGTGACTTCAGCAACCACCTTGGATCCTCCCAAAATGCTTGTGCCAAGCTCTGTGGAAGGTTGATCTTCTTGTAGCGTACTGCTGAAGGTGCCTTTAATTTTTATTGCTTGGTCATTCTGATCACTTTGGGAGTTTTCTTTGTAATCTGCAGCAGATGAGAACACGGACATTGGAGCACACACTGCTTTAGTTTCCTCAGGTGAAGTCCAATATGGTTTGTCACCTTCATTTGTAACGGTTTCTTCCACTCCCTGACGACATTTAATGGCCTATGACACCCATAAAATTAAAGAAAAATGTTAACCACTCAAACAACATCACTGTCATCTTTTTGTACTTTGGCCTCAGAACTATGAAGAAACTCACCAGGTGTTTTGACAGGGTTTCGAGTGCAGATGTGCTTTCACTGAGGACATCTAAAGCACATTTCCCCAGTTTCTTTGAGATTTCTGTACCCAAACAATTTATAAGGAAATCTTTTTCTGACAGCACTTCGTGCAGAGACTGCTGACGCAACAAACCTTCATCCAGAAGTGCCTATGAGAGCAGAGACAGACAAACACCTTTGACATATAAATTATTGTATGTCAGAAATAATGGCTTCAGAGTAATTGACCCATATTGTGGAAAAAAGATTTGGCTCTGGGAGGATGTTTCTACTTTGGCACAGTGTGATGCAAGTGAACATTCCCACAATGTCAGTGTTGCTGTTTCTGATGTTATTAATATTTATAGTTGTTTCCATCTTACTTTGGTACATGCTAGATGCAATCATTAGTTTTGCTAATCACTAGCAATCATTGGCTTGTTGCTGGCTGATGACCAAAGTTATTACAGTCTATCCTTTGGCAAACATGAAGTGTGTATTAAACTTAATTCAATAGCTCCATAGATATCCCACTTCTATCTATCTTGCACTTTTGCAGATATTTTTACATTAAAGTTCACTTTTACCTCCTTTTAGTACTAGATGATAATCTGAGTCTTTAGTATCCATCTTGTAGGGACCACAAATGGACCGTTAATTGTTTCTGGATGATAAAATGCTTAGTATACAAGCTATAAAGTTAAATCATTGGGCATTTCACCATCAGTTAATTGTTATCACGTAAGGTAAACAACTTTATTTACAGTACCTAAAACCACTACGGAGAAATCAGCATAATTGTACTTAAAGGGTCATATTATGCAAAATCCACCTTTTTAAACATTTCTATGGCTCTCAGATGTATGTAGACGCACACCAAGCAGGCTTCTGCTGACCATTTGGTGTCCACTATAGTTTCCTCTCGCTATAGAGGTTTCACTCTGCAAACACCAGAAAACTGTGGCAGCAGTGAATAGTGCTTACTGTTGGATGTATGGATGGACAAAGAAGGCTCTTTTCTATTCTCTCAGGATTTGAAGATTCAATTGATTTATTTGGTTTTTGGTGGAATTTGTCACTGTGGTGGACAAATACAGAACTGATTTAACTATATGAGTAAGGACTTGCATAGCGCCGCTACAGCTTGTAGAAGAGGGAGAAGATGATGTCTCTAAATGTAACCAGTGTGGTTAAATACTACATTCAAATGCTATGTTTTTGGTGTTTTGGCAGTTTTAAATGATGCTTCGAGCAACCTCATGAAGTAAGTCAGCAAACAGATGGTGAAGGGGGAGAGTAGCTTTGAACTAATTGTTCCTTAGACAGACTCAAATCTTTGCTAACATTAGCTACATCCTCTTTGCAAGGAGGAGGTATATAGATAAATACATAGAGGAGGGAACTGTGATATTTACAGCTTTACAAGATTCGGGCCACAAAAAACTTGAGTTTCAGTCCAAGTTGGATACAGAAAAAATCTGAGTGTTGGTATCAACACAAAGTTCAGGATCAAATTGGACCCATTGTTGTGTTTTTGTATCTGTGGGAAGTAGTCCTTGTCAGACAATGGCATGAAGAATCTGAGCATACCTTCAGTTTTGAATGACCTCTTTTTAGATATTGTTCAGAGCTGTTCAAACGAGCCACATCCAAAGCTTTTACCTGGCTGTGTAATGATGGTTCAGTTTGCACTGTTTGGCTCCACTGCTGCAGCTGGTTGATGACCTGTTTCATCCAGTTAGCAGTGTCTTCAGTACATTCCTGTTTCTTTCGTAGAAATACGGTCCTGAGGCTAGAGTAGAAGCAGACAAGTGAAAACAAACAGGCAGGGAATGAATTTATACAACATATAAAGAAAAAAACATGCACGCATTTTCAAATCAACTGCATTTCTCTAGGCTATACCTTTAAGTTCAAACCCATTTCCCCTCAACCTTAGTACTGTCTGTCCCCAACAACCTATTTCCTGGCATAACTTTGAATTTTCAGATTAACATTGGTAATTACTTTTCAACACTCCCACTCCTCCAACACTCCCACCATATGTTCTGAAACCTTACATTTTATTTAGAAGAAACTATTAAGCAAACAAGTGTAAATGTAAATCCAGAAAAGTCTTAATGTCTGTGTAAAGCAATCAGTTTTGACAGAAACATGTACCCTGCCGTTATTTCTTTAGAGTAACTACATTCATTTCTTAACATTAAAAATTACCTTTCTGTTTTAAAAAGGAACACAGAATTTCTTTAATTAACACATCAATAGGCTGCATGGATATTATGAGTGAAATGAGTGAAGTAGTTATTCTTTCTGAGGAAATCAACCTTGAAGATTGCAGAAAAGTACCTGTTAAGGTCTTTGGCAACTGCATCAACGGTTAAAATTGCAACTTCAGGAAGCATTTCTTGGGTGATGCTCGGCTCTGTAGTTTTCTGCAAGTGGTCAACTCTTGCACCTAGCTCTGTCAGCTTGTTATCACTAACCTAAAAAAGAAATAAAATGCTTTAATATGTGTAAATAGTTGGGCGTATTCATGAAGCATGCACACTTTAATTTTTTATACGCTTAATATGATATTTTAATACCTGTATTGCACACCACTGCTGTTTGAGCTGGTTCATAT
>OMLM01001210.1:27566-52327 GCA_900302695.1 Helostoma temminkii
TCATGATTCTCACAGAGCTTTCTCACATTTTCATCCAGGTCTTTCAGTGCTGTCTGTACAAAAGAGACCTCTTCCTTCACTTGTTGAACTCTCTGATGATTCTCTTTGAGCGGTGTCAGACCTTCTCTGATGCTGCTTTCTACTGCCCTCTTGTGGTTTTGCAGGTTGCTGACTTGCTGGGAAAGGCTAGCCTGGGCCTCAGCTGTGGAACTGGCTGTGATTGAGTCTTTGAGTGCTGCAAGTTGCAAAAGATCTTTTTCTATTTCTGTTACTTGTTGTAATGAAGCCTGAAAAGTGGAGAGAGTGACTGATAAACATGTTATGTCCTCTTAAAAATAGAAAAAGTATACAGGTGGCCAAATGTTGGGAAAGTCTTCACCTTGTTTCTTTTTCATGGTTTTAATGCAGATGGAATGTGAAATAAAAACTGTAAGAGCTTGTAGATGATTCACCAAGTCAGTTTATTTAATGGTCCTCACCTCCAGAGCTGGTAAATTAGTGAGCAGTCCCACTGAGCTTTCTTTCTGGGCTTGACAGGCTGACATCCTTTCCTGCAGGGATGCCAATTTATGGTGGCAGTCCTGTAGTAACTGGCCAAAATGTTCCTCATTACTCACACCTTCCTTGAGGCGGGAACACACACCCTGTGGACATTTTAGTCAAATCAAGTCACAGACAGAAGACTTAGTTTTAAGTAACATACTTAGTGTGAATATGTTACAGCAGAGATTTCCAAGCCTTTCTTGTCTGATGTAACCCTGCATCCCTATGAGACAACTTCAATAATCACTTTGTCAATCCCATGTTTTCATGTTCCAGATGCCTTCATTTGAAATGACTTAAAATGACATTTTTGTGTTTACTTCAGACAAGTTTTCATTCAGTTACTGTTATCTAACAACTTAACAGCTGAATTGTGTCCAGCTATAAGCTGCTATTTTATATATTACTGTTAATGAATTGTTTTGAAGATAATTATTTCAGCTATTTAGCCATTTTGAATAACTATTTTAATGTTTTCCATTATATATAGTTAATAACTTTTACTTTTTGATTTCTTCAGGCATATTTTTTATATACAGTAATTATCTGTATACACTATTTTTACATATCTAGTCTAAGCCTAGATAGATTTACTTTTTGCTAATATGTCAAGTTGTTACCTAGATGACATGCAATCTCAATGAAAACCATGATATTGACATTACATGACATTACAGCATTACAGGTCAAGGTTTACCTCCAGTTCTGCCATAATTCCTGACCAGTAGCTGTCCAGATCAGCCCAGGACAAATCTTTCCAGATGGTGTTACTGGTTTGCTCAGCCAGTTCCCTGCCTTGTTGAGCCAGGTTGGTAAGAGTTAACTGCAGGGATTCAGCTTCATTGCACAGCTGACAGGCTAGTGCGTAGGCTTGTCTACGCTCTGCTGTGCCAGGCCAAGAAAATAATGTGGGAAGCTGAGCAATTTGGCACTTCAGCTCTTCCACTCTGCAGTATGCCTCCTGTCTTTGGGCCAGGTAGGAGGTGAACTCTGGATCAGCTTGTAGAACCCTGAAGCACCAAGAGACACCAAGCCCAGGCCAGGCTTTACAGTTATTCATACTTAATTGTCATATTGGTTGTATTTTATCAGTCATTCTTGTGGAGCAGCTACTATACCACTTACCTGTAATAAGGTTCAACCGACTGCAAAAGTACCCTCCACTGCTGCTCTGTGTTTTGAATGGTTTGCTGAATCTCCTCTTTTAAGTCATCTCCGGCACGCAGTGTTTGGCACAGACTATTTCCAATATCTCTGACCTCTTCAGTTCGAGCCTGCCCCTCTGCTGTTGCAGTTAACACAGCCTGCAATATAGTTACACAGATTTTATACACCTGTGCAAAATCTATTCAGATTGCAGTATCTTGAAAAGAGACATAAGAAATATTAATTCTGTTGATGACAGACAGTGACAACATAACCATCCTTTACAGATTGTTCTGAACTTTTCAGTCACAGTTCTAAATAGACACTCCTCATTTAGGGACAAGTAGGAACAAATGCAGAGTTAAAGAATCAACAGATCTGTGTTACTCCACCCTTACATGACATTGCAAAGTAATGTAACCACTCCCATTTTAGATCTATCTAGACAATTATTACTACACTACAATTATTTTTTCCTTATTGTAAAATATGAAGAGATACTCAGCTCGCAAGTAAGCTCAGACCAAAAGACCTGAGGAGTATACATTTTCAGATGTGGAGAAGCTGAGCAGTTTACTGAGACTGAGTATGTTTTTCTTACTTGAGCATGTTGAAGTTTCTGCTCGACATGACTGTAGACCCCAACACGTTTGTTATGTGGAGAGTCAACAAGTTGTCTCAGATCTCGGACCCAGGATTGTGCGGACGAAGCTCGAGCTTGGAATGCCTCAACATCCCTCTGCAGAGAGCTTTGCTCATCTTTGGAGTCACCTCGTATGTTAGTGTTGAAGCTGCGGTATCGTTCCAGCAGTTTTCGACTCTCTTCCACGTGTTTGGCCTGCTGAAGTGGGCTCTTTTGTAAGCATGATACAATCTGACTGAGGAGCTCTGTCCTCACCCTGCAGGAAATGTTAATGTTGTTATGTTCACAAGAGGGAACAAAAAATAAGCTTAATCTACTCATACAGTAGATACAAACATTTTTATCATTTAAAAGGAGTGAATAAACAAATAGCATTTAGAGCATTACACATTGTCAGTCTGAAAATGTTTCACCTTTGTTGAAGTGCTTCCTTTTGCAGGAGACTAATATTTTCCTCCTTTAATGATTTTTCCTCAGCAGTTTGCAGCCATTGTTCCAAAAGCTCACTCTCTCTCTGCAGCCTGCAACACACATAAACCATTAATACAGGTATACACATGCCTCAGATATGTGTATGTACAGTGTGTTTAATACACTGTAGGTCAAAGGGATATCATCGTGAGAAAATTATTCTGCCACAGAATACACGCAGACTTAGGAAAACAAGCTAAACTTGTCTTGGTGTTTTCTTTGTTGCTTCATTTCTTCATTCTTTTTTAAGTAACATTTGCCACTGTATAATTATTGTAAAGGACAAGCTTTACAATAAAATATTCATGTGTGCTTTGCTGAACACAATTTGTCCTCCTAACACAGCCCTTTCAGCTTTAGTTCAGATTTTGCATGCACTTTTTATGTGGATTCCCTGATGGCAACCTTTAAAACACAGTCAAGCAGCCACTATAAAAAGAAAAAGAAATAATTTGAACAAACTCTGGAAATACCTGCCCAACTGCTCTCTTAAGGTTCTTATGCAACAAGTATATTGTTCTATATTAGGTGGAATGATGTGTGCATACATGCTACATGTTTGAAATGACACATAAATTAAAAATTTCTCTGTAGATGTGCAAATATGTGCACAACACAAGCAATACATTTCTACTCATGATGATTGTTACTGTACCTGTCATGATCCTGGATATTCTTCTCAGTCTGTTCTTGGACCTCAGAGAAGATCTGATGGGTTTTTCTGACTTTCTCTTGCAGCTGAATGCCTTCTGCAGATAGATACTGTAGGCTATCTGGGCTTGCTATGGAAGCCATAACACTGAGATCCTCCAGCAAACTTTCTGCCTGCTCATCCTGGGTCTGGAGCTGCCAACATAGTTCCTTTAGAAGAACAAAAGTTACTGTTAGTAAATAGCATTTTTGTCATTGGTTAAACTGCAAAGTGCAGAGTTTTAAATCATGGTATCATCTTTTTAAATGTCCTGAATGTGTTCAAAAGGGAAACAGTCCATATTGGTTTTATCCCATTTTCGTCAGTTTACAATGTGCATTTCTTTTCTTAACACCTTTTATGTAATATGTCTGGTAAAATGTCGAAGTCGAAAACACATTTCAGCATTTAGTATTTAAAAAAATTAAAAAATTAAACGCTGCTAGAAATAATTGCATAAACTGCATTGTAGTAGGCTTGAATGAGATAGCAGCAGAAAGTCTGACCGGTAAAAGAAGCAGATTAGTTTGTGTAATTTGATAACACATGCTATAAATCTCAATCCAAACAATAAGCCAAACGATTTAATGTTGGTTTATGTTTGTTAAGTCACTTATCGCTGTTGTCATGTCTATCAGCTGTACTTTCCAGGGTGTTTGAAAAAAAGATTCCCCAGTTGTACAAGAAACAATTTAAAGGTTCCTAGAGGAACAAAGTAAAAACAGGGTGAGCAGTGTTATGTGTACTTTAAATAGATGTTTTCATGTGATGTGTAAAACCTATTTTATCCTGAATTATGATAATGATTCATTAAATTATATATGGCCTTCATGTAAATGGAACCTTACTATCATTTGTCAAATGAACAACTGTGAAAGTAAAAAAAATTACATGGTATGTACACAGTTTATATGTAAAATTAGATTTTAAAACACTAAGACAAAATGTGAATAATGATCTTGTCTTTGCAGTAATGCAGACAGATTTCAGCCATTAAGGAATCGAGCTTTCCAGCAATTATTCAATAGAGATAATCATACTAAATCCAAACATTTTTCTCTGACTTTGGCTCACAAAACACCTTAAGATTGGCCAGGATGGTTGCAACATCTGAACCACTGAGAGTAAGAAGGGAGTGCTGAATCTTCTGGAGGGTGTTGATGCATTTGTCCATCCTGACAGTAATTTGTCCCTTAGCAGCCACCATCTGCCTGTAAACATCCTCAGCTTCAGAAACAATCTCCTTCAGCTGCTCCGTCTTCTTCCTGAGCTGGGTCTCAACCACCTAAATCAAACAAAGAGACACCTAAAAGTCACATCTTATCAGTTCAAATAATCTGTTCAGGACTTTACTCTTTTAATTATGAGCCAACTGACAAACTGCTACTGATATGCCTCAAAATACAAAATAATCTTTGTTTGTGTTACGGAAAAGAAAAAAATCTTCTAGTAAAAAGAATTACATGATGGGGTCGATATTTAACATGTAATCAGAAATTTACTAATCCTAGCTGTTGTATCTTAGCTTGAAAGTGTCTAAGCTGAAAACCAAATCCAGACTTATACATTCACCTGCAGCTCCACAGGGAGCTCTCTGCTTTGAAGAAGTGACTGAATCTCTGTGGCACGCCGATGGAAGTGCTCTATACTCTCCTCTTGGACCATAATCTCATTCTGGAAACAGTGTAAAGAAAGTTTGTGATTTTTCAAAACAACTGTAGACAGAAATATTTTACTGTAACTTAACCACAAGATGGCCCAGAGAGGTCTGAAACATGGATCATGGCCTGTACATTTATTTGTTTTTATGCCAGATGTACTTCCTGACTCTAACCTCCCCAGTTTTTTGAGGGGGTGTACTTTAAGCAAATTATGTGTACTTCAAGAAAATGTTTTCAAGTGAATGTGTATAACCACTTTTAAGCAGTTTTACCTGCAATGTCTTGATGTCATTCTCACTCTGAAAGGACGGAGACTCAGCAAACACTTCTAGTTTGTTTGCAGTCCAGTTCTCAATGTCTGCACCCAGCTGCAGGACTCCGTCCCACAGAGTCAGGCCAATATGCAGGCTGTCTAGGTGGGACTCTGTTCTTTCTGATATCTGCAAGCATTTAAGTGGCAATGAACACTAGCACTCATTTCTTTATTTCTTTGTGATCACAAAGAAATCACCTATAAATTACTGAGTGACAACGAGAACCAAAAATGAATACATGTTAGAAATATGCCACAATATTGAAGTTTTTGTGATTTTGTAACAAAAAAAAGCAACAAAATAAAAGAAAATACAAAGATTACTGCTAAGAAACAAACAAAACCCACAGTTACACAAAATGATAAATTAACGTCTTAAAATCATACAACAATAACAATATAAAAATGAAGGGTAATTAACATTGAATTGACAGTTTGAGGAGGAGAAACTCACGTCCAGCCAGTGGTCCAGGAGAGCATCAGCTTCGCTCTCAAATGGAACAATGGTGCATTCTGGGATCTGACGTAGATGGGTGTAAAGCTGCCTGCAGACACTTCTCACCTCCTCTATGTGCTCTCCAAGGCCATTTAGCTCTGCTTTTGTTCCCTGGACCTTGGAAATCACACACAAACACAAACAAGGACAGTAAATATACAAACACAGCTGTGTGAAATAATTTTAACACTCTACAACTGATCATCTAATCAAAGCAAACAGTGCAATATACTTTAGAATACAGTCTTTGCAGGTTGTCTTTCCCCACGTAGGAGACTTGTTCACTGATGGCGCTTTCTGCTCTCTGCAGTGTCACACTCAGGTCACCACGAATGCGCTGAAACTTCTTTAGCAGCTCTGTTATGATGCCACACTGTTCCAGCCTGTGAGTGATTCATAACACAACACATACAAACTCTGCAAACTTAATACAACAGAATCACGGAAAAGGTAATGTACATTCAATGTGCGTGTCACTGCTCGTCTTGTCTTTACCGTTCTGTGACAGCTTTTGTCGTCTCTTCCCAGAGATTCTCCACTTCTCTGGCTTGACTCACATCTGAGGCTTCTGATGAAGATGCTTTTTGTATGTGCTGCAGCTCAGCGAGGAGACCCGAAAGACGACTTTCCAACTCTGTCAAGGCACGTGACCTGGAGAGAATGAAGTCTTCATTAGTCTGATTAACACCTGGGTCATGAATGTTCAATGGGAAAATACAGACATATGAATTTGTTAGAAAACAGCATTAATGAGGAGATATTATTGTATGTTAGATGCATGCCATAACAGATGGTAAAAATGCAACAATGTTTTGCATGTTTTTATAAACCGAACAAAGAAACGAGACATCTTTGTTTTGCTCATAACTCATATTTCATGCCATCTTTGCTTTATGATTTATGGAATAATACTGTATGTTTAATGTTTTGAGCTACAGTTTATATGTATTTTTTGTAACTGTTAAGTGTATTTATACAATCATATCAAATGAAAACATCTGTAAGTCATTTTAGCTGCAGTCTCGATTGTGATAATGTAGTGCAGTAAACATCATTCTGGTATTCCATCTGAGTTCCAAGAAAAAAAGTTAGTTTGTTGATCAGTTGTACCTCTGCTGTAGTGCAGGCAGAGTGGGCTCCTGTAGTCCCAGCTGCTCAGCTACTTCTCTTATCTCTCTTAGTGCTCCTAATAGGAAAGCTCTCCTCTGGACCAAGCTTTTCTTCCCTCCCTTCACCTGGATGCTTCCCCTTTTTCTTGGGTCCTTGACATCCTCTTCAAACCTACATATTTGATTTTGTTCTTCCTCCTCTCGTGTCTTCATACCATCGTCTCTGTCCAGCCTGCTTCTTTTGGCCTCCAGTGGCAACTCCTCCTCTGCCCCTTTGGAAAGGGGTTGCTCCTGCTTGTGAGCAGATTCCAGCTGTGGTGAATCATCCCTAGTCTTTTTCTTACATATCTCCATAGGATTCAAGACTTCAGTCCTGTACGATTGCTCCTTTCCCACCGTATTTATCCCTTCTTTGCTTTCCCTCTTCGTGGCTTTGACCAGTTTTTTCTCCACGTCCACAACATGCTTGGACAATGATGTCACTACGTCCTGGCACGTCACAGTTGCACCACCCATGGTCAGAGTCATGCCTGCTGCCTTTAAACTGCTGTCAACACTATTGGATTGTTCTGCAGCAGTCTGCAACCTCTGCTGCATCACTGCTCGCCAAGAATGCCTCTCCTGCTCCCAGTCTGCCTTGTTTTGCTGACCACTGAGATTCTGGTTGGCCAGCAGGGTTGGAATATCTGTCTTGATGTTCTTGATTGTGGCCAGGAAGCTGTCCAGAGCCTGGGCAGCGGAGAGAACCCTCTCCAGCTGCTCTCTGAGCTGTTCAAGATGACGGACACTGTGGTGTAGAGCTTGGCAGAGAGATGAAGGGGATGTGGCTTTTGACAGTTGACTTTCCTCTTCACTGCTTTGTTCTGATAGCTTTTTAATTTGAGACTGCAGTGTGACATCCATTTCCTGGATAACAGATCAGGGATTAATAATAATGTTTGCAGATTTTACTAAAGAGTAAAAGCATTAAAAAGCAAAGATCTACCTTCAAGTCAGATAGCAGTCTAGGATCTCCAGTGAATGAGGAGATTTCCACAGGCTCCCTGGTTATCTTGTCCAGTTTTTGTGTGATCAGTGCCATCTGATCATCTGTACACTCCAGCAGCTCAGCAGTGCTCTCCAGAGCTGCCATCCTGAAACAAGCAAAGTTTATATTAGAAAAACTTTTTATCAGTAGTAAAGTATGATTACTAGTTTTCTCTATTGAAAAATAATGTCTGAGCAACTACTAAATGGACCTTGAAGTTAGGTCCATGTTACCTGCTCTGTAGGCACGTTTGCTGGCCTCTCCACTCCTGAGTCAACTGCTTCGAGTCCCTATCCACATCACCCAGGTCTTCCCTGGTAATCCGGAGGGTGGACTGTGATATCTGGCCATACTGGAGCTCAAAATCAGACCACAGTGCTTCTGTCGTCTGTTCCAAAGCCTATTGCAAAAACATGTATGTAAAACAATCACAAGATAAACTGAAAATTCTGGACACAGTGACCCAGATATTTCAGGCTAAACACTCCCCAAGAGTGTGGTTTAGATTGTTCTAGGTCAAAGGTGATGCAGAGCTTTGTGTAAAGAGCATTTCTGTGTATGACTGATGCATCAACTTGCCTCTAGTTGATTCTTTCGGTTGTGCAGGCTAGAGACAGTGACTGGATCTGGGATAAACTTCTCCAAATGTTGTTTGTTTGCCTGGAGTTGACTCTGAAATACCAAGTACGACTTTCTGTACCTACAGTGAGAGATTTACACGTTGTTTTGACGTTTCTCAGAATGAAAGGCTGAAAAAGTTAATCTCACTGGTGTCTTTTATTCTTATTTGCCTATAGTGAAGATACGGTGCATGATAAACTTGTGCATTTAAAGTAATTCTGTCAGGTCAGACATTAACATCAACTACATTCATGCTAATCTGTAAGTATTTGTTATTTCCAAACAATAGAAATGTGAAGGAACATATAAGTGAGATATTTACACATACCTTTCTAGTACTTCCTGTTCATGGGGGTGCTCTTTGTGTGATGGGGTGACTGCCTCTGAGATGACGGTCCACTCTGCCTCCTGCTTGGTCTCCACAGTGTCACCACTGACAACCGCCTAGCAAAGTGCAAAGACGAAACGAGGAAAAGATGGAGCATCAAGCTTATCCAATTACTGAGGATTAGTGCCTTCGTGCCTGTGTCAGTCACATCCAATGAAACTGTTAAGTTTGTTTATGACAAGAACCATTTTAAGGAAAGAAAAAATAATTCAAGATATTGCTGCACATTCACAACTTGAGGTTGTCCTTTTTTGGTCTTCTTCAGCTTCCTGAATAAGGTAAGATGTGCAGATGAATTTTAAATAAAATACAAAACTGAGTGTTTAGTGTGTTTGTTACTTAGCTGTTCCTTCTTTGATGTAATATATATATTTTATGTGACACAGAAAAGTGGTAAGACCAGCAGATGCCAGTTATTCTAGCAAATATAAACTATCAAATAAAGCTTACTTATTAATAATATTCACATAAATAATATGGAAATTTAGACTGAACCATGAAATCTAAACTCTATTCTAGGCTCCCTCAGCTATACATACATTCTGAAAAAGACACATGGTTTATGGGCTCTTCAAAATGTAAAAATACAAAAATGCATATCTTGATGTACAAATTATACACTTTACAATAGGAAAAAGCAGCATAAAATCTGAAGCACTCAGGCTGATCTTACCTGTATATGCGTTGGGGTGTGCTGCAGTAGACGAGCTTTCAGCAGCTGTTCTGGGGCTCGTAGTGAAGACTTTTGGTTTTTCCCTGACCTGAAGCTTCTGAATTGTGTCAGGTGTTCTGTGCTTTCTGTTGAGACATCCTGAGATCCTTGTGGCAGCATATCACCACAAAGTGAGCCAGTCACAGGTGAGAGGTCTTGTTGTAGGATGTCCATGCTTTGTTTCGGAAGGAGATTGTTGCCTGGTTGCATGCAGGCTGACATGCCAGTCGCTCTCAGTGGGGTGTTACCCCCAAGCTGCTGTCCCCTGCTGAGTTAAGAAATGTTCATAAGGGTGAGGTCGGGGTCAGTCCAACAGGCATGATTAATAGACTTGAAGGATTAGAGTGGCATTTGCTGATAAATAAATGGTCTGTTCTAACTTACAGTAATATTAGTCTGCAGCTACTATAAAGCAAATGTTAAAATAAGGGTTAATTCTAGTGGAACAAGAATATTTGTGTTTAAATTAAAACTTTATATCCATTTTTAGTTTTTATGATGATTTAATGCTGTAAATTTTCCCAATTTAGTGTAAGCGAGTCAAAATACACAGCTTCCTTTGCAAAACTTTTTCTTTACAAACCGAATTTTATTCGTAGCTGTAAAAAACTAAAATAGAACATTTATGCTATAAAGGTAGTCTCTATGAGTTAAATTCAAGAACTTGCTAATGGTTAATTTTTTTAATTTTAATGATAAACAAAAGCATGTTTTTGGGAGTCACAGACATCTCAAGAAATGAATTTGAGAGATGTAATTACATCTAATATATGTATTAAGCCTCTTGGTGCCGCTCCTTCATTATCTTACCCATCACTTAGAAGCACTGTGTCACTGGGTTGTGTTTCCTGTGCTTTATCTGACTCCCTCAGCTGGTCTGTTGCAAGGTAGGATGGTGTACTTGGTGTCAGTGTTTCACATAGCTCTTGAAGTAATTCAACACATTCCTCTGTAGATGCAGCTTCCTCAGTAGCAGCCTGCAGGGAATGTGAAACTATTAAAAACTGAAATCAGATATCTTTTTTTTTGTTATATGATCTTTTACCAGAATCTGACAGTTTACAGCAGTACACAGCAAACAGCAATTTGCAGTAACATATAAATGCCTGCAAGTACCTGTTGGTGCTGCAAAGACACACGGTCAGTCTGGTCAGTAGCTTCAATGAGGGGGTTAGTATGCATTTTAGATTGCATAACAGACAAATCTCTGAGTTTAGACCACAGGATAGGAACAAAAGCAGCCATTTCTCTTCGTACATCCTGAGTATGACACAAGCACGCACTTACTTTAGTAAAATGCTGAGGAAAGTTTGAAAGTAAAATGTTAGCTATGTCAAGTTGTCATGATTTAAAGGTCTACAAATACTGGATTAATGTAGGTCAATGCATAACATAAAACCAGTGTAAGTTAATATATTTTATATGTTAAATGTAAAATTCTTTAAATTATAATATAAAATAAAAAAGGTATATATGATATAATTTTCACCTAACACAACTTAAATTGTGTTTCTCACCTAATTGAAAAAGAAATTTAAGGGCTCAACATAACTAACTCAAATCAGTTTTTCTTAAGCTCTAAATAGTAGGCTTTAGAAAAACAAACAAAGCTTTATATGTGTGTGTTTTTCAAAGTCCTGTCTTTGACTCCACCTATGCTAGTGAGTACATCAGTTTTTTATAGGCTGTCTCCAGTCCCTGACCTACCTCCCACTGGTTTTTGACTGAGTCGGAGAAAAGCATCAATTCTTGGAGCTGGGGCTCAGAGCAGAATGCCCCAAAACCTTCCACTGCATCCACAAACTTCTCAAGGATGGCAGGCTGCAGAATCTTAAAAGCTTTCTGCACAAAAAGACATAAACCATAGACCAGCACGCACAAACAAAGGTGATAGCAACACAAAGTAAAACACGACTGCGGTCTGAATGTAGCTGTCTTACAGCTTCTGATTTAAGCATTTAATAAGCAACAAGTACACAGAAAGCAGACTTTGATATCATTATGTATATTTTTAGCAAGTGTTGAAAAATCACAGCAAGGGTTAGTAATTTCCTTCTTATTCTCCAATTAAATATCTTATTTAATATTTCAAACTATACCTGTTTCATCTTGGTTTGTGATTCTGAAATCTCTCTACCACCAAATAACTTGATGGCTTGCTGGATGCGTCCCTGTAGACGTACCCTGGCCTTCTCCAGCCTGCTCTTCGCCATTGACTGGGCTTTTGAATGCACTTCACTGCGGATCATAATCATTTGCTGTGGAGATGTTTTATTACTTTGAAGGGTGTTTGATTGTTCCCTTATTCTGGATTTTTTGGATTTGTGAGTTTGTGAGAGAGAAAAGCTTTCATTTTCTTCTGTGACTGAACATGTTTCGTGTTTTGACAGAAATTGCATTTTTTGAGATGCTGGTCCAACTGGAGATTGGGCTGGTATTGGGTAAATATGAGGTGCTGGTTCCCTCAAAGGCAAAGATAGCATTTGAACTTCAACTTGTGGTGTAACAATGGCTGTTTCATCCTGTGTGTTTGTGCTCTGGGTTTCCTCCTGAAGACTTCTTGCCTTTTGTTGAGGAACATGATATGACATTTGGGGTGAAAGCTTACTTGGATTCTGAGACTGCAGTTTAACCTTCCCAGTCTGGTCTACATTATTTGTTCTGGCCACGACAAATAACCCTGTCTCTGGCTGCAGCTGTGTCTGATGTTCTGGTTCACTCGCATGTTGATTAAACCCAAGGGAACTAAACATCCTAAGAATTTCCTAAAAAAAAAAAAAAAAATCCAGTAAGTATGAATAATTGTTGAGGAACCTAAAAAGTTACTTTCTAAATTTCACTCACCTGGCAGCAGGACACACCCTCTGAGATCCTTTTCTGCAAGCCAGAGGTACAGAGGTGCTGCAGGGGAGAGGCTTTCTGTAATTGTGCCACAAGTTTATGCAGATCCTGGCCCGCAGTTACAGCTTGGTTTTCCAGCTGCAAGCCTCGAGAAATTAGCATCTGGAAAAGATTAGAGCTTAAATCAGTATGTGTGCTAGAGTAGTATCTACACCAATCACTAGGATAACTTTACAACTTTACATGAACATTTATGCTGTATATTTGCCCTAAAATCCCATCAAAGGTGTGCTTGAAGCGTTCATTCATGTGTATGACTGGCCAAAAATGCCACTTCACTAGACCTGTGTTGGGATATAAGAGATGCTACTTTTTCATTATTTTATTTTATTTTATGCCTAAATAGCTATATGCACATCATATGTTTTGTATATTCCTGGCATGATTCACTATTATATTCACCAACAAAGAACCTGAAGGTTTCTCCATCTGGTGAGTGATAATCTGTAAATTCTAATGACACCATTATTTCAATCTGCATGTAAAAATGCTCACAACCAGCTTTTGTGAAGGGACCTCATAGCCCAAAATGAACCAAAAATGTCTACTTCAAATGTGCACAAAGCTTCTGTTTTTGCTTACTTTAGTTGGAAGTTCCAGTGCAAAGTGTCTGTGCTCTTTCTCCTTTAGGTGCTGGTAACAGTCCAGGGCGTCTGTGCTCCAGTGGTCCAGCTCAGCCAGACAGCCGTCTAGCTTAGATGTTGCTGTCTGCAACTCCCCACAGGTCCGCCCTGCTTCAGCCAGAACCTGTTATACATATAAAGCCAATTAAAACTATCCTTAATTTGTCATCCTAGAACACAGGAGTGGCACCATGGACACTGGATGACATCAACAATGAACAACTGCATGGACAGAATATTGAAATCTGCACTGGTAATAAAAAATCCTACCCAGTCAATAAATGGAGGAAATGAAAAAAAATTAATGAAACTGAATCACAGTGAGTCAGAATGTTTTTACAGGAGAATACCTGTGGGAGATTTTGTTGGAGGTTCTCTGTGTGACTTGTTTGAAATTCTGGGAATGGACTGAGAGACGAAAGGTGCACTTCTGCCAACTTTTTACTCAGCAGCTGAGGAAAAAAAGTACAACAATGAAAGAAGAAAGAAACGTGGGACCAGCTTAAACATGGACAAATTACAGATTCTTGTCTATACTATGCATCTATCTATTCATTTTTAAATGTGTAATTGCCAACCTGTAGTTTCTGTCTGTTAGCCTTCAGTGGGACTGATGCCACCTCCAGTGGCTGCCTCAGTAGGCAGTGAGCCTCTTGAAGCAATGACTGCACCATCTGAAAACATGGCGGACCAACACTGGGCTCGGATGATACTTCCTAAAAAAGACATGTTAGAGAATAACAATCTGTATTGATGTTTGTCCAGTTCCCTATTTATTGTGTAACCTTGTAAGTCACATTTAAAATAAAGACACTAAACTATGTAAAATATAATAATATAATAAACTTTAATGCATTTGCTTTAAATAAATCTTGGTGTTAAAAGGTCAACAATAATTTTATAAATCATGAGCATTTAAAAACTAATTTTAACAACTCAATCTGAACAAACAACAAAAAAAAAGAGCAATGAAAACATGCAGACTTACAAACTTTAGCCTCTTCATACATTCAGCCCATTGCATGTTGACCTTGCTGAGCTGCTTGGCCAAACTGCGGCTGGTTGAAGTTTCCGTCACCTCAATAAGAAAGTTCCCCACCTCATTTAGCTTAGCCTGACATGATGCCCACTCACTCATATCCTGCAGAAAACAAACCAAGCAACAAAAATTTTTATTTTTACTGCTAGACAGCTTCACTGCAAACAGTGGACATCATACTGACTGTCATAAAGATTACCTGACTCCCCACAGCAGGAGGCTGGGTTTGTGACTGTGCACTCTGTTCAAGCCATGTCTGTAGAGATGTCAGGCACTTGTTGTGAGTCTCCCATGCAGACACTGTTCTTTCCATTGTCCCTCTCACAGCCATCACAGCCTGTGTGAGTTGTTCCGCTTCACTTTCTGCTTCCTTAACCTGACGAGTAACAAGCTGTGAATCTTCACCTGGAGAATGAAGAGCAGGGGGGAATCAAGTATTGATTCAAGAAATCTTCTTTATCTACACAGTTCAAGACATATCACAGATTAAGAGAGGATTCAGTGCTTATAGATCTCTTATCACATTCAGCTCATACTTAATGCTGCCTTGCTGGTGTAAGCATTTGCCTTCTCCTTAAGGTTTTGGAGAGCGTCCATGAGAATCAAAAGCATGCCTTGGTGCTCCACTGTTTCCTAGATGGCAAACAACAAAAATCAATTTTAGTGTTCTTACCAGAGACATAGTTTATAAAGTAGTAACAAATTCAAACTAGGCTCAATTAAAGTAAAGTTTCTGTAAATCTACAGAAAATTAGTTTGTGGCTACTTCATTTAGATTATCAGTATTGTGTTGAAAATATTATATAATGTTAACTATGCCATTCACTCACATAAATGCAGCTAGCTATTTTGTTTTTGTAACTGATGTTCATGTTGTTCTTAAAGTAAACTACACTCACATGCCAGTCCTGCAGAAGCACATGTACGACCTCCTCTGATATGTAGGGACTTTTCCAGGTATAGACCTTAGCACTGATGCGGCCCAGGAGGTCCAGTACAGAGTGATGGGATTCCTGGTAATTCAACTTGATCCCTTGGTATTTTGCTGTGACTCGTATGTGGGTCAAACTGTTTTCAAGGTAAAGGTATTAATACATTATCTAGTGAAGTTATTGGAATAAAAGTTGATATTTTGAACAGTTTTGTCATGTACCGTCTTTTCATCTCATCAAACTCTTCAGGTGGCACTAATATATTCCCTGAATCATCTATGTTGTGGTATGCATCAAGGATCTGGACATAGTGACTCATTTCCTTAATTACGGTCTGAAAAAAAAACAAGGGAAGAAGATTACTGTTGTGCTTCCTGTTCCTCCCATAGTTTTATCTCCCTGATTCATCTCCCCTAGTCTGTAGCTCATTTCTGACTTTTTAGAACGTGTGATATCAAAGCTTTCTGCAGGTTCAAATGAAAATTACTGTAACCTTTAGGGTGTCTTGTCGAACTCTTGCTTCTTTAGCTATGCCTGCATGGTCTTTCACGTTTCTTCCCTCTTCTGTTAGTGCTGCCTCTGTACGCTGCAGCCACAGAACCACTGTATCCAGAGGGGGAGGAAGACTCAAGTCCAGGTCTGTTTTACATCTCTGCAGCTGGAGACACACAGTCCACCATATCACATACAAAAATCTAGTCATTGTAATATTAAGTAAGGGTTTTATAAGCATTTCTCTTTTGACTGTAGACTGAGAAAGCACCATAAAAAGTAAATGCCTTTCTGGATATTTATCTCCATAATCATACATTTTATCCTCTGAAATTCACAAACACAAAAACACAGGGAGGGTAGGGAGGGGTTCTGTTGTTTATGGATTTCCTCACCTCCTCTTCCAAGCGATCCCATGCTATCCTGAGACCATGCTGCTCTTGACTCATTTCAGGGCAGCATCTTATAACTGAAAGATGGGTCATCATAGGTTTCCTTTGCTCATTGAATGAGCCAGCGAGGCTTTGAAACACCTTAAGAATCAAACACAACTCTATCACTCTACAGCGTCCAAAAATTCATTCATCCATCCATCCACGCTTTCCTGTTAAGGGTCGTGGTGGCAGTTGAGCCAATCCTAGCTGTAACTGGATGTGAGGTTTGTCAAAAAATATAATCATACATTTCTTCAGTCATCTCTGGGCTTTGCCTTACTTGATATTTTTCTGCATAACTTGATTTCTCTGCAACCGCCCATGCTTCTGACAGTTCCTGATGAGCCTGCTGCAGCCAGCAAGTCATCTGTTGTACACGCTCATTTGGAGAGACCTACGTTTACACAATAAAGGTAGGGAAGACAGAAAACAGTGTTTTGTGGACAGCTGCACAATCACTGCAAGCATCATAGAGACCTAAAAGATAATCTTTTGCATATTTTAGCACTATTATGATTGATTGTGGCCACAAAGGTTCTCTACGGGAATACCCTTGAAGATGTACTGTCTGGCAACAAAATGTCCACCATCACTACAAATTACTAAGTGAGACATGAAAGATATATAAATATGGACAACCATTAACTAAAGAACAATGATTAGATGTAAAGTTACAGTACCTGGCGCAAGGGTGAGACAGCAATTGTTGGAGTAAAGTGGCCAGTAAAATTCACAGATGAGAAACAGGAAGATTCCTCCAAAGCAAAGAGCTACACCATTGCCACCAGAGAAAAAAAGTTATAAGAGAGTTAACACCCCTCAATTACATGCAGGAGATTGTGGTTTCAAGCTCAAGGGCCAAAGCAATAGCAAAACACCCAAGCAATGACACACCAATATTTGGAGAGCAAACAATCTGTGGATATACAGGTCTAAAAATATGTTTAAGCAAAAAATAAAAAGGATTTGGAGCAAAATATCCATCTGGAGAGCTGAATGATCAACATGTTTAAATGCAGTGATCAGGCATAACATTATAACCACCCGTACAACCTAATGCAATCCAATACAACACCTCTGCCATAAAAGGTATAATTTTTCAGTTTCTAGGTTGAAAGAAAATTCTACTACATGTACATGTATTAGACACTACATGTATTATTAAGGTCAATGTAGGCGATGGCACACAGTGGTTACAAACATGTGTTTCATTGTTAACCTGCAGGTGGTCATCAGGTGCTGGCATGTCACTGGAGTATTGTAAAAACTGGGCCACATATGTCATTATGGACTTCTCATCAGGGTCTTCAACATCAACATCTGAAGTGAAAGAAAATACAAGGAAAAGCTTTGAGAAGGTGTGTCTGGATGTCATTAAGTAATATCTAAGCTAAAACATAAAATGGAAATTTCTGCTACTTCTAAGTACCATCAAAGACCATCACATCTTAAAAAAAAAGTGTTACTGCTTTTCTGTTTCAAACATAAAACTACAGATGTTCATTCCATTTGGAGAATGTAATGCTAATCTTGGTTTTAAGAATGATTTGTATCAGTAGCCTCATTAGCCACAAGTATAACAAATAATGCAACAAAACACCATGTAAAGCCTCACCCTGAGGCTCCAACAGGCGGGGGATGTGGAGCTCCCTCTCAGCCAGGTGAAAAGCTTCTTCTAGGTTCTCCTGGTTGCTTCTGGTCTGGACCAGTGAGAGATCAACCAAATGTGGTCTGAGAGCACACAGGATGGCCAAGAAAGCCTCTCCACTTCTCCAGCTTGACTTGAAATCCTTCACACTGATTGAGCGACCAACTCTGGAAAGATATTGCACATAAACAATTAAAATAAGAATTAAAAAAGACATGCTGTGTTTTTTTCAATTTAACAACTATGTTTTAAACGTTAAAAAAATGTTTAAAAAAAACACCTTTGACACTGGTCCCTGACCCACATAAGCAGGGCCTTCTTGGCAGATAGTCTGAAGTGTCTGTGGAGGGGTGATGTCCGACCTGGAGGGACCGGACTAGCTGCAACCGGGCTGCCAGACCAAGAGTCCAGGCTGGCCAAAGAGTCAAGTGAGGAATGACGAGAACTGAAGGAGAGAGTGCTGGCCAGTTCCTCAATCTAAAAGACAGTGAAAACTTTATATTATCTATTATCTATCTAGTAACATGTTTAGATGTGGTAAATTAGTTTTGCTATTGATACGCACGTGACAGTGAAGTATGATGGTCCATACGAGGCCTAGAATGATTGAGGGCCGTCCGTCTATGATATCTGGGATGTTGATGTTCACCAATTTGATCTACTCCAACCATAACATACACACAAAGATACACATGTTCATACTAAAACACAGTACAGGTTCAAACATTTTGTTTGATTGTTCAATCTTACAGATTTCCTCTTAAGGAAATTTAGTGCTGTCTCAATGTTGGTTCTCTGCTGGAATAGCCCATGGCCCCTTTGTCTTTTCTGTGTGGAAAAATGAAATCAGTTTATTATTATAATAATTATCATGCTTTGTACTGTTGGTGCTTTTTAACTAACTAACAACAACTCACCATAGCTTGGCCACTCATCACCTCCAACAGGTCAAGCAGCTGTGACCCATCTCTGAGGTCAAAAAACAGGTCTGATATATATGAGGGAGGGCATCTCTGTACCAGTGCACAATAAACAATAAAGGAGTGGTTAACTTCATGTTAATAAGATGTATTGAGTTTCTTAAAATTACATTACATTAATTATTAAGACCTTAAAACAGCCGTTATATGTGTTACAGAGGAACATTATAAAATCTACTCAAAAACTTTATCACATATGATGTGAAACTGTGCATGTAAATAACCCTCGGTCACGGTATATTTAGTTGGAAATTTCATTTTCTACAAAACAAGAAGTTGTTCAGGGCTTCTTCGGGTCATATGTTGAAAAAATGCAGATGGAAAAATTATTTCTAACATACAGCATTTATACTTCCATATAAAAAAATGCAAACCTAAAAACTATAAAGTGCATCAGAAAGCAACATGGTTTACGGAACATGTGAACCACACTGCGGATTCATGTTGTACACGATTATTAAAATGCTGTGCATGAAAATGTATTGGATGGTGACATAATTTGTAGCATCTTTACAAACACATTCAATAACCTATGATGTACAAACACTCTCAGTGTTTGTACCCTCTGATAGACATACATTGTTTCAGCCAAAACTGAAACACTGCCCTCTATGCATAGAGAAATGATCTTCTGTGGAGCATTGTCAGTGGTTGGTGTAGCAGACGGAAAGATATGAGGGAATGATTTTGGCATAGTAGTGCAGTCATATGGATATGAGGTTATAAAGAGGTGGATGGGTGGGTGGGTTCAGATTACACACTGCTCTGCTCCACTGAAGCACTATTTATATTCCAGACAAGCATCACAAGCAGCTCAGCGTCTCCTTCCAGTGAGATCAATTTCGTGCTGCTTCACTCCACCACAGCGTCTGACCATTGAGTCAGCACGTAACACTCCACGGCAGGCTTCATATTTCCAATTAAACTGCATGTGATTCTGCCGAAAAACTGCTTATTGATTGGTAGTTAAACTCAAATTAAGGAGCACTTATGACTAAAAATTGAGTGTTGTAATATACAGACAAGTTATTTCAAATATGTATAGTAGAAATATTTTAACTTTTTAGCCTTTTTACCTTTTTACCATTATTCCTTTAAACACATGTTAACATGTTTTATAGAGCAGCTTCATATGAAGCTACCCTATAAAACACATGTTATCCATATATCCAAACTTACCTTAGCGAGTTGAGCATTTATCCAGTTGGTGAAAGTCCTTTTCTGAATCTGTTCATGCTCCACTGTCAAGGGAAGAGATATAAACTGTGAGGTTTGGTGTAATCATCAGACAGTTATCATGTGGATGTAGTCATATGCATGTAATTATGTCCTGTAAATAGCTATTGATTAAAACACAATTTAATTGTATGGTATTATGGTAATTAATTGACCATAATGCTTTATCATTCACAGTTTTTGTTCTTGTCAAAGAAAGAAATGTAAATGAATTCCAGCTGATTGATTTATAGAGATGTTTCACCCATATCAAAAACTGTCAAAACATATAACCTGTCTGTAATTTCATGTCATCTGGAACTCAACAACTAATGCAACAAATACTGAGAATACTGCAAATGACATTACAGTATACTCCTCAAAAGTGGGCACATTCCCTGTATTTAAAATACCAGTGTCCATAAAATAAAGTCTACAACAATCAGCAGTGGGAAACCTCATCTGAGTTGCAGGCAGATCATAAGCTACTCACCAGCATCAGAGAACTGTGGGACCTTTTGATCCTCCATTTTTATAACCAATAATCATTAAATCCATGCATCATGACTAAGGCAAGAGTCCACTTAAATAAAATAACATGTCTTTCCTCTCCCAACTGGATGACCCTGAAGTAAAAGGCTTCCTCTTGAAGCTTAAGTATGGCTACCGACAGGGATCTGACTACAAGACGGGATGGCTTCCAAGAGAGAGTCAGACATAGATACAGAGTCACACACACACACACACACACTACAAGTAGAGAAATGTGTGAAACATACCTGTAGAGACATAAAGAAAAGCTCACAGCCATAATGAACTCCATACAGACACAATGTGAGTGAGAGGATTAGAGGCACGCATGACCCATACCTTAAGCTTCTACTGCCAAAATCTGAATCTTTCAGATATTTAAACATTATAAAGGCTTTCCATGTCATATAATGAAAGTAATAAGGAACTAACTGAAATTTTAAATACAAAATTTAAAGCAATATGCAAGGAGTTTTGTCTTTCTAAAGAGCGTATTGGCTAAGTATGTGGAACTAATGATCATGTGTTAGTTCATAGGTAATGGATGGAGAGTAAAATTAGTGTCTACTTATATTTTCAACACAAGAAACTATGTATTAATGACTTAAATTCATTCACAATTCAACTCAATCTAAATCTAAATAACTACTGCTTTCTGTATTAAACATAAACTGCTGAATTACAGATTTGAGGTTATTTGCCACAGACCAGAGACAGCTGAGACCTGAGACAGGGCCACTTGGGCATATAGCTAGGATGAGCGGGGCGTCAAAACACCGACCCTACAGTCAATGGGCAAACACTCTGCCAACAAAGTCACTGCTCGCCCCATTACAGCAATCCAGCCTGCTGGTCAAAAATGTAGGGACCAATTTTCAGCGTTTCGTTCGGTTATTACTTCAGTAATATGCATCCGCCCTAGTGGAGACCTTGAAAATCAGATTGGCATCAAGAATGACTCCAAGATTCTTGACTTTCTTGATATATTTCAACAACTGTGAGTAACCAATTTTTTTTCGATTTCTCTTGCTACACCCAGGCCTAATTACTGCCAGACCTGTTGAATCATGATCTCAAAAAGCAACATACACACATAACACATCATGCCATGATCTAAAGAAATTCAAGAACAGATAAGAAGCAAGTAATTGACATGTATGAGTCTGGAAAGGGTTCCAAAGCCATTACTCTTGTTTTGGAACTCCAGCAGTGAGAGCCATTATCCATAAATGGAGAAATCTTGGAACAGTGGTGAACCTAAGAAATTACTCCAAAGCAATACCCACTCATCCAGGAGGTCATGAAAAAACCCAGAACAGCATCTAAAGAAATGCAGGCCTCATTTGGTTCAGTGTTCATGGCTCACCAATAAGAAAGAGACTGGGCAAAAAATGGCATCCATGGGATATTTCCTAGGCAAAAGCCACTGCTGACCAAAAAGAACACAAAGGCTCATCTCATATTTGCCAAAAAACATCTTGATTATCCCCAAGACCTTTGGTCAAATATTCTGTGGACTGAAGAGCCTTTTTGGAAGGTGTGTGTCCTGTTACAGCTGGAGCAAAACTAACACAGCATTTCATACAAAGAACATCTTATAGTTGTGGTAGTGTAAAGGTCTGGGTCTGCTTTGCAACTTCAGGACCTGTATGACTTGCTATAATTGATGGAACCATGAATTCTGTGTTTTTACAAGACAATCCAGATAAGCGCACTTCAGCTATACAGCAGGACAATTACTATTAAGGTTTTGTGGCTTAGTCAAAGTCTGGTCTTAAATTCAATTTAGATACAGTTAGCCTGATCTAAAAAAAGTGTGACAAATATGCAAAAAAATTTAAAAATCACAAAGCGGGCAAATAGTCACAGAACTGTATAAGTGATGACACATTATGAATAATTAACAAAGGGTCTTAGTCTCAATTTCCTGCTCACTGTTGAGTGGACTACTGAGTGTAAATTATATAGGGACAAGTGAATGAGTGAATAGTGATTCTGGACACAGATTCTGTGATTGAGGACCTAAAACTAGCTTGGTTGTACTCATACCTAATTCTATAAATGTTCTATGTTTTAGTCTGTTGTTTTGTCTGAGGAGAAAAGCTGACACATCACTTTCAGATTAATGAACTTACACTTTTGCAATTTGTTGTTTGTTCAAGAGACTGCCAGGGAGGGGAAATTCCTTTTATTTAATCACTTGACTGCACCCAGTTTACCTGAGAGACTCAGTACAAACAGCAGAAAGAGGCGTCATCACAAGTGAGTTACACTCCGTCCTCTTGGACCATGGTGAAGTGGAAATTAGCCATATGTTTTCTCACAAGGTCAAATTACAATCAGTGAACTTCTAAAAATGTTTACAAACATTCAGGTAAACATATTTTAAACATAATTAAATGTTGTGAAAGCACGTTTGTCATTTATGATATCTTTTTAATATGAGCATTAAATTACCATTTCACCCTTTCACCCTCAGACACCAGTTTTCTTTTATGCCTTATCTGCTTATGCAACTGTTACTAAATATTGGCATATTTAAAGCACATTGTAGCCCCAATAAAGTATGTACATATTTTTTAATTTAGGTATGTGTCCAGTATGTGTCCACTTAGGAAATTGGTGATAATACCCATGATTATACATTTATTGTGCAGTGGTACCAGTTTGTTTGATGGCCAAATGATGAAATTATGCCGTAAGTATTCTTTAAAATTCAATTCTAACAAATTAAACTGCAAAAGTCTATTTTAACAAACTGGGAATCGGGAACATCATGGAGGTTAATTTCTGTGCAACATTATTAAAAAGTGAGGTATAATCTCTGCAGAGAATAAACAAAAGAGGACAAAATAAAACTGATAGCTTTTAGTCAGCGTTGTGTCCCGTCCAGACACGTTTTAACTCACCAAACTTCTACAATATCACTAAAACGATCATATTATATACAGTAATTTCTAGACACTGAAATCTTTTTCACTTTAAAAATCCAGACAGTTATTCATCTTTGCAACTACCTATTTATTTTTAGCAACATCTTTAGGTTATTATTTTAAAAAGTAGAAAAAAACAGGAAACCATAATCAAAAATGCTCTTTCCTAACTGTGATTAGTATTTGATGAGAAGTTGATCCCAGATCGTATTTGGCCGCCCCAGCACATCACATCACAATATCTATTACAGCACACAAATACACTAACCTTGGAGAAGCATGTGCACATTATCAATATCCAGTGGAATTCCTCCATCATCTTCCTCTGCTCCACCTGAAGCCATGTAGTTTAAAGCACAGCCTGAAAGCCACCTCAGGGATGTTCAGGAAGCATGGATTAGTAAATCATCTACTTAAGAGAAGTCCTCAGAACGTAAAAGGAAAAAAACATTTTCTCAAAACATTTATAATAGCTGCTGCCACTGTTTGCTAGTCATGTTAATAACACACCCATCCACGCCCTTATATTACCATAGACACACGAGCAGATACAAGCACACACATGCAAATATTTAAGCAAAGAGCTCAAAGAGGAGAAATAACTGAGCTGCATGGAAAGAGCCATTAGCACTCCACCATGGTAGATATACAAAAATAAACTTAGCTTGGCCATAATTCAACATACCTGTAGCAGGGCTGCAGTCACTGCAGATAGCTACTGTAGAGTATATTAAAATAAAGAACCCAGTAGAGTGTGAAAGTTAAATCTCCTCAGCTGTGTCCTTTCATACTGCCACAACTCTGCTCAGTGCCTCCAAATAGGACTTGGCCCTTAGGTGATCACAGATGAAGCAAGGTTATTCCTGCCTCAGAGCATGACGACAAAAAACAATGGAAAGTCCCACCCACCCTGCAGACTCTCATACAATCTTCATACCCTTTGGTTACAAACTAATCATGACCTTACTTGGGTTTCCAGTTTTGTTTGCAGCAGTCACTTCTTATTAGTGATGCTTCTGCTGCGTCTATCTAATTTTCTTGTGGTCTATTGTAAAACATAACAGAAAGAAGACTATTGTTTAGTTTCAGTTTCCTTTTAGAGGTAATTCTAGTACATTCCTCTCCAGTATTTAATACTTAATAAATAAAAAAAAGTATTTTATTCTGCTTTTACTTATCTCACTGGGTTTCATAAATAATAATAATAAAATA